>VVHJ01006585.1:5132-15220 GCA_015107715.1 Tylochromis polylepis
AATACTGGAAAAAAAAAAAAAAAAAAAAAGATTATAAGTATGACACCTCTGATGAACAGTACTTTCCCTCACTTTCTGTTTCTGTAAACTTATCCTTGATTTAATCTACCTCTATAGTACATTGTTTGCCAACTCTGACCAGGATGAGGTTTTATGTCTATTATTGTAGGTCTTTATCTCACAATATAAAGCTCCTTAGGGTGACTGTGGTTGTGATTTGGTGCTATATGAATAAAACTGAACTGAAGTGAACAAATCTTTATAGGTGGTCTGGTGTGTTTTCTGTGCCTCCTATAAAGTTTACAGCTGAAGAAGACAACTGACTTGCCGATTATTCTTTTGTCATTTCCTGACCTTTGTAATGGGAAACTCATTAGCAGGATACAGCAGGGGATGGAAGTTCATTGGTAATCACAATAGCTGATTTGTATGTTTTTATTAGCATGCATGTATTCTCCCCCATGAAACAGAGAGACTGAATCATTTGCTACAAGCTCATGCACTGACAGGCTGCCAGTTATTGATTTTTGTGAGACAGTTCATTAATGACTGCTGAATCAGAATCTTTACCAGTGCTGCACAGTTTTAGTGAACAAGCACTTCATCTAAGTGCATGTCGGCTGTTGAGTGCAGAGGATGTTGTTGGTGCCAAATCATTCATTGGTTATAATTAATTTTTCAAGTACCTGGTAGACTGTTCTTTTGCAAGTCAAGAAGCAGGCATGGTACAAAGTCTGTACAGTAAATTAAGACTACAGTTAAGATTGCTACTATTTGGCTGATTATGATCTTTCATCTCTATAATGGTCAGAGAGAAAATGGTGCAAAAATTGTAAAAATGCTTTTAACATGATCTGTGATGAAGTATGAAATCCATCCAGGGGATTTCTTGATGTCCACCCTGTTGTCAGGAAACAACTAATCCAAAATATTAGCCTATATTTAAGATTTTTGGAGAGGTATGGTGGTAATAGACTGGTTCTTATAAAGTCCTTTTCTACTTTACTTGAGCACTCAAAGCACTATACAACATGCCTCACTGACACACATTCATTCAAACACTTGTTTTTCTATGGCTGAAAGTGTTGTAGCTAACATTCACATACTGGTGACCACACTGAAAAACAAATTGGATACTTCCTCATTCAGGCTGGAGAAGTCAGGAATCCAATCCCCAAACTTCCAATGAGTAAATGTCCTTCTCTACCTCCTGACCAACAGAAACCCCAAGGTGCTGGCCACAAATACCATTTGTACACTACTAAAACATTTTGGAAATGGAAAGACTGGACGATCATAATGTTTTTGGTCAGCGATCCTGATCTTTGAAGTGGTAAGCACCGCTTACCCTGAAATACAAAACAGTTTTGCTCCACGCGTCACAGTAGCTTCAAATCACATCAGGAGCATTTTAAAAAAAGAGTGTATGCACAGGGTCTTTTATTTTCGAAAAATGACCAGATTATCTGTGCCATTCCTATGTCTGACTTCCTGCTCTCATTATCTGGCAGGACACTGCTCCTGGAAGTCCCTTGAACCTTTTCATTCCTATGTTAACAGGTTCAAGCTATTATACAGCCTGCCTGAGCAGAATGACGGCAGTATGGTTCACCTAGAGATTCAGGATGCTGCTGATTTTTGTTAATATATGTGTGTTCCACATGACACATGCAGTTGTTTGTGAAGTGCTGTTTTTTGCCTGTTGATTTTAGACTTTAGCTGAATTTTGGCTAATGCATGAACCTTCAAAACACCAACATAGTGAGTGCTAAGTTATATGTCATAACCTTTAGGACTCCAATGACAGATACATATCAGTCAATAAAACTGAAGCACAAACTGTATGAACTGTAACCTGTCATGGGTCTGGGTCATTTTGACCCAGTGTTTTTGAGTTCTTGTGTTTTGGTGTAATTTTTGTATTATGGTTTATGTTTTAGGTTAATTAGCAGTCTTTAGGTTAATTTGTCTTGAGGTTCTTATATTTCTTTTGGTTCCTTGTCCTTTAGGTTCCTCTTGTGTCTCTGTCCTCTGTGCCCTTCTTCTGTGTGTCTGTGTTTATGTTGGTTTGTGTGTGTCCTTGTGTCTTCTTTCCCTTTTCTGTTCCTGTGTTCTCCTCCTTATGTTTCATTCCATGCCTCCCCTGCCCGTCATGTCTCTCCTCTTGCTCCCTCGTGCTGTCTTGGTTCCTTGCTCTCTCTTTCTCTGTGTCTTAACTGTTTCTGCTTCCCCCTCATTATCTCTTCCAGTTACCCCCCTGTTCCATCTCGTTTCCCTGAGTGTTCTTTTCTCTCAGTTCCTGTGTCATGTTGTGAGTTAGTCTGCATCTTAGTGCTTCCTGTTTTACTTTGATAGTCTCCTGTCTGGTGTGCATCATGTTCAGTTTTGTTTTCCCCCTGTCTCATTAGTTAGATTACTTTCAGCTGTGTTCCCTCCTGTAGCTTGTTCCCTTGTTTGCCCTCATGTGTATTTATGGCTGCGTCTCCCTCTGTCCTGCGTTGTGATCTCCCTCATGGCTTTGTGTTCTGCTGTATGTTTAGTTTAGTTTAGCTTAGTTGTATTGTGTATCTCCTGCACTCCAGCAATAAATCTGTGTTTTTTGAGTTTAAGTCCTGCCTGTGAGTCTGCTTTTGGGTTCCATCCTGCCTGCTGTGCACAGCCAGTCCATGACATAACCAAACAGCAGGCCAGAACACAGAAACAGGCTAGAGTTGCTGTGTTAGTGCACCTGTCAATCAGAGCACCATGTGTCACAGCTACAAAGAAATTTTCCACCTCTGCATTCTCCACTATATTCTGCAATTTGCAATAATGTCTTTTGGACCTTTTTGTGGGTGATGGAGGACCCTTGAGAATGCATCTATCTAGACCTGAGAAAGAATGATATAAAAGAGCTTGCTAACTGTCCCTTAATCTAGATTCCAGACTAAGGATGATTAAACATACTTCAGACTGTCACTTGTAACATTGAAAATGATTGAAGGTCCTTCTAGTGGTCATTGTGCTATGAAGGTGATTGAAAATCTGTTGTTCCCCAAATCTAGACTTTGAGATCTGGGGAACTAAAATGTGTCTTTTGTGTAACGAAACCTATTTCATTTGTTGCATGAATATCAGGCTTTAACGGGCAAGCAAACATCAGTTTGCCAAAGTTTTAACTGCTTGTAAATGTAAAGGTTTTTTTTGGTTCTAATCTTGGCAGCTTTGGGAAATGTCCATAACTTAGAGGGAAGAGTTCTGTAGGTGACAGAAAAACTACATTCCTACTTTGTTGTACAACTTGATTAATGCTTCTCTTTTCTTGTGAAATAGTGAATGCCATCTAATCTCTTCTTCAGACATTACAAATCACAAAGGAGAACAGCTGTCCAAATTTTTCTTTCAAAAGGAAATTAAAATATCATAATTAAAATTATGAATTACCTGTAAATTCCTAAATTTCTCAGCCTGTGTGCAGTATTTCCCTCTCATGTCAGTAAGTCTTTTGAAACAAGCCACAGACCGAAGGATGTTTCATAAGATGTTTCAAATAAAGGTAAATGGTATCCTACTAGATTCTTCCCTGAATGAAGTTCTGCAAGAAATATTCTGGTGACAGTGACCTAGTTGGCCCTATTGCTGTCAAAGCATCCCCGAATGCAAGTGTCTTCATGCACAGAGAGACTGCGGGAGAGATTGCAAAAATCTGAGCTACTGCAATTTGAGCCGCACTGCAGAGAGAACAGCAGTCTTATCAGATGGTGTGTGTTCAAAGTCTTTATAGCACAAGGATAGAAACCAGAAGCAGATTTTTTTTTTCCAGATTTATTCCACAATTATTTTGACCAAAAGAGTAATCGTTATTTCAGATTGTTGTGTTTGCCATCAATGCTTGTCTTCTTCACTATCTGGTTTTTATGTTGAGGACTGTCATTCATGGGACTACAGATAATAAAGTCACCTTCTGCTCTTGGGTTGAGCTCGCTTCCTAAGTTCTTTTTTTCTCCAATTTGTTAGAGACATGCTGGGGTAAAATAAAATCACATCATTTTCCAAGTAGTCATTTTTTTTTTATCCAATATAGAAATCAGAAATACTAAGCTTAACTATTGAAGTACATCTGGTTACTTAGCAACAAGGCAGACCTTGCTAGATTTGATTGATAACTATATAGTGGACTGGTTGGATTATTTGTGAATTGTAAAGTACAATTTACAATCCACAAAGTACCTTTCTAATCTCTAGTTAAACAGTCTTCAAAGGTATATTAATTATAAGTGCTTTAAACTGAATCATAAAGTGTTTAAAAAAAGTTTAAAAACCTTCCAAAACTAACTAAAGCCATCAAAGGAATGTGAAGACAACTTCTGAGAGTAAAACATCCATGTTCTGGGTTTAAAAGAAGTTAATATTAAAAAAATGTCACACTACATTGTGTTATGATAATTCACGTGATAGAACAGCACCATATATTATAATATTTGACAGACATAAAACAACAAATGTTATCAAAGATCCCAAAAATGCTTGTTTGTCCTCATATAAGATTTAGAAGTAGTCTAAATTCTGTCACAGACCAACCTTCAAAATGGAAGACCCCTAATGGCACTGTGAAACAAGTGAAACAAAGAATCCTCATCTTTTCTTCTGTAAAGAGGCTCTTCTCTTTTTAATCATGAGATCTTATGCTTTAAAATCTACTGTTCATTTCCAACAGACACACCAACGCCTGCCCACACACCAACATTAAATGTCTTTTTCCTCATTTACTCTCCCACACAGGCTGCAAAGATAGTTTTAAAAGCTTCTTATCGCCAGATGATCAATTTTATTTTGTAGCATGCAGCCTGTGACAATGACAGTCGGCACTAAAACAGTACATAAAACACAGACGCACACACACACGCACACAAATGCCTCAAACCTCAGAGGCATATTCAATTTTGGAAATAAACTCTTGGCTCATTCACACACAGGATACACATGGAAGTGATTTTTTTTTTTTTCCACATTTCCATGTTAAAGAGCACATTTTCTGTGCTAGTCACATATCAGTAATGGACCTAATTAACTACCAGGGGGGAAGTTTACCAATGCAATGTGGCTAACTCGAACACAAGCCCAGGATATTTTCAAAGACTTTCAGCTAAATGCACAACATCATATTGGTTGATGTTTTCCTGAGAAAGGCAGAGAGGGGAGATATGATATACCTGCATCTCCCTATTTGTAAAGTGAAAGGATACCAAGAAGGTCACAGTCCATAACAGTTTACAAAAAGTTTACAATGGAGGATGGTAAACGGAGGCTGAATGGTGGCGCTACAAAGACACTCCCATTCTTGATACCATCAAGGATTACACTATCCAAGAGATGGACTTGTAAGCCACCCTCAGCCACTGCTAGTGTTTCTGAACCGTGATATGGTTGAAAAAAGTAGAAAAGAAAAAAGCTTTTTACCATATAAACAATGACCCTGGAGTATCCACTGGTTGAGTAATGTGGTTTCAGTTTTCTTTGGCTAAACACTGGTGATTTTTGAAATGTGTATTTTCAAAAATATACCAGTTCTGCTTTTGTTTTGAAAAATCTCCATCTCCATAAAAATGCAAAAAACAATGTCAAGTTCTGCCAAGAGCAAGAAAGGTATGTGCATATAAAGAAACAATAACAATACACAATCTTGCATCAAAAAAGGATAGAGGTGAATTTGAAATAAATGCCTAATGACTGCAATTTCATGCCTGAGGTGGGAAATTGTATTTTCTAAAATATTTAAGAAATCCGCTTGGCTTGAAGTTCAATGTCTCAAAAATAAAGAATCACAGTGGAATCTCTCTTAGTCATGTCTGTAATTAGAAGCTTGCTAAAATGTCTCTGAGCTTCTTGTAGCTTTTGCTTGAGGTGCTTGATCTGCTTTTGTTGTTTTCTTCACCAGCCTTGGTAGATTTCAGGTCTACAGAGTCTGTGTGTGGCCTCAATGGATGGTTTGAGTGGTTTGACAACTGTCTGTAAATCTCTGATACCTGAAGCACAAAACCAAAGTCTGACTGAATATTTGAACTGAGTAAAGCACTGTGACGGGATTCTAGATTCATTTCAAAATAAGCCTCCCACAAGCCTACAGGAAGGAAAGTCTTTTATTTTGTAGTATATGCGGAATTGCCACTATAAAGACCACTCTCACAGAGTTACATAGGTTGTTGTTGTTTTTTTTTTTATCTTAATGTACACCAGAATTTATATTTTCTTATCTATTCATTATCTATAAAGATGTAGCTCAACAGATTAATCATTTAAATGAATAACGAATAATTTAAATGTCCATCCATCCATCCATTCTCTACCGCTTATCCTTTTCAGGGTCGCAGAGGGGCTGGAGCCTATCCCAACTATCTTAGGGCGAGAGGCAGGGTACACCCTGGACAGGTCGCCAGTCTGTCGCAGGGCTAAATGATCTGGCATCCTTTCATTCCCGACACATTACCCAGTCCATCAGTATAGATATCCGGAATGACTTTTTTTTTTCCCCCATTGAGATCTGATTTGTTTTCAAAATGTTGCTCTATTTTTATTTATTTTTTTTAGCAGTGTGTTTTGTTAGTTATTTAAATAGACTTTCTAAATAATAGCATGAACCATCAACAGCTCCTAAATAACTTGTTTGGACTTAATGTAATATTTATTTATATAGAGTTAAGCTATCATTTATAAAGTATTAATTTCCTGTCATGAAACATGTTATATATGAGCTTATTAAGCAAGACTAAACCATTTTGCATCAATGCTTCCAAATGACATGCTAAAGGGTAATGCTTTATAAACAATGAATTAGTTATTAACTAATTCCTTACTAATGGTTAATAGTATGTAGTTGTTACAAAATGTTTCCCCCTGAAAAAAAGTTCTAGGCAAAGATTAATATTTATGTGTCTTCACAGAAACATTGATGCAGACACATGTGTTATCAAAACTGGTTTAACCAAATACAGCTCAGAGCACCCTTGGTCTTTTTTCACGAATACCATGGTTACTTCATTTTCTTAATAATGTCATAGAAACCTATGAGATTGAACTGGATCCTATGAAACATAGGATCTGATCTCGAGTGAAATTTTTGCTTACTTACAAAACCACTCCTGTCCTTTGTCCAAACTTTGTCCATCTTTTTTTTTTTTTTTTTTTTTTTTTTTTAAGTTTTTTTTTTTTTTTTTTTTTTTTTTTTTTGTGGAACAAGTCAAGGTTGTTAGTTCAGCGGTTAGCTTTAACTAATCCACCCAGCTTCACCCAGACTAACAAGCGAGTCCTACAGGCAGAGGAGCAAAGCAGAAACAAGTCATTAGACAGAATGAGTATGAAGGCAGCTTCACTCTATTGTCTCTACAAAGCACACTGGGTTCTTCAAGGGAGAGATGTTTAAAGAGCTGTTTGTTTTATTCCATACGACAGTCTGGTTGATTAGAAATGACATCAAAGATGTCGGCCTGATCATGCAGCACAGGAATAATGAACCTGCTTTGGTAGAGTACACTGTATGTTGACATGTTGATTTACACTATAAAACAAGGACGCAATAAAACAAGGACAGAAAGCAGGATGCCAGCCAGCGAGGTTCTTCCACAGACAACTCACACTGCCATGCAACTCCGTTTCAGACTCTTTTTTGGTTTAGCACAGGTTATTTTAGTGAGTGCACACATTTTTATGGTTTGTCTCCTTGACAGCACCATGAAGCATCCAATCCCACATGTGTCTGTGTGTGTGTGTGATATGTTGTGCAAACATAACAGCTACACCATTTTTGTGTCATAATGAGTCATAGTAATGATAGTATCGTGTAGCAGAGCTATAAAGAGAAAAATACCAAGTGAACTTCATGCGGCATTTCATAGTGTCAAGAAAGTCGAGCCAAGTGGAAGAAGCTGCTAAACTCCTTTAGTACTTACTCCATTCACACCAAGCACCCATTCAAGCACCCTCTTAAGCCAGCCACTCTCCTTTGGCCTTGGCTGACTGGAAGCAGGGCAGCTGCAGACAGTGAGTGCATGGAGAGGGAGGCAGGGAGGCAGGCAGGGCTTCTTGTTATGAAGATGTGCATGAAGATGCAGATGTGAAAGCAGCAGCAGCAGCAGCAGGAAGCGATGGTGGTGGCAGTGGGTCTGGGGAGGGGTGGCGGTGGTGCCAGTGTGGTAGAGCTGGGGTGAGTGTGGGGCCTGACACTGTGTGTTACTAAAGCTCTGGGGGTTTATTAAGACCCTCAATCTCAGTCTTCCTTTGAAGCTTAAGGATCTTTTCCAGTGTATCTAACCTGTTTCACGATGGCCTAGCCCTAAGCTCAATTTCCCTATTGCTGGTTGACCAGTTTTGATGCTTCAAAACATTTAACTGCAAAATGTCTGTCTGCAACAAGCTCATTGTTTCTTAGGTAACTTTTGACACCTCGTGTTTAAAATCTAAAGAATCAGAGAGCCTGTTTACACTTTGTTTTAAAATCCATCTTGGGCATTTGTTCATCATGTGCCTCTCAGGTGTTTTATTACTGTCCAAGTCACAAACAAGTCAAGGTTTTGGTGACGGAGGTCCAATTTAGGGAGCCAAGCGCTGCACCAGAAAAACTGTAGTGGTTTACACATTTGCTGAACTTTTACAAAAACTCCTCTCGCTCTACTTGTAACAAATCATTTCAGAGTGGTGGTTTATGGCTGTAATTATAATTTTTGTACAGTTTTATTATTTTTTTATTCATTACCAATGGCATTTATTTACATCAACTGTATTTGGGTACCAAGGATTAGAGTGCGATGACATATAAAACAGAATAGTTCAAATGCTCCCTTAATCATGTTTTGAGTTGGCATAGTATGACATGAAGCTGATCATTTCCTATCTTGATGCACAAAGCAAAGGCTGTCGTTGGCCTACACTTTGTGAATCCTCACACTAGAGGTTAAAAGTCCCTGTGCACCAGTCAGGTGCCCAATTTGTTTTGCAATTCCTAGCACAGAAAAAAAAAAAAGTTCAAAGAACTGTTCCAACTATTGAGATTAGCGGGAACCTAATTTCTGCCTTGGAAAACGTTGAAGGACGCATTAGAATTAATACTACAATAGATTTGTGGCCTAACCAAAACACGACAAGTTATGATATCACAAAGCATCTCGATAGTCTTTTACGCTTGCATTAACCACTGCCCACTTATGATCTGACTTTTGAAGACATATTTCAAAACTAAATGTAAACAGGCCAGAGCATTCAATGATACTGAAAAACAACAAGATAAATACCGAAAGATAGCAGATGAAGGCTTTTACTTTCCTTACCTCCCGTTTACTACCATTATATACCTATACTCACCCAAGCCACACTACAAAAATATAACATCCATTACTCGCTCTGTGCAAAAAGCTTCAGCAATAAAAGTTATCAAATTTAGAATTATATATATGTATATATAATTAGAGATAGACACCATTTCCCAAATTGGACACTGTAGTCCACTTAGTACACTTCCACCTAGTAGACTTTGTGCACTGTATATGCCGTACATAGTTTACTAGGCAGACACAGGATGTACTGTGTGAATTTTGACAGGGTTTGACAAAGTTCTGCACTTACTGGAAATGACATGAGCAAACTCTGACCACAACTCTCATCTAGCAGTCATGTCTTGTGAATGTTTGCAACTTGTCAATCTTCACATTAGAATTAATATTAAATTCTTCTGTGGTGAAGACAACAATTTAACACACAAATACTAAACAATGACTAGCTGGCACTGTCATCCCCTTTCTGAAATCACAACCTGTCCTCTGCGGTTTGTCTGATAAATATTTGAAGATTCTTTCTTTTTCCCAAATACGCAACCGTGGCGACCAACACGAGAGTTCCACACAAAGTTTTATGACGGTCATGAGTACTAGCCACGTACTTGTAGAGCAATTCAAAGAAGTCACACTTGTCAGCACGAACATACTTGTGTACTCAAAATAGTGACTGTAAGTGTCTTCTCTACAACAACATTGCCAACGCTGTACCTCGACCGGTCCTGTGTGGTACGCTGGTGGCAGCTCATTTAGCCTCGAGCAGAGAATACGAAACGGCCACAGTGG
>VVHJ01006585.1:15240-45959 GCA_015107715.1 Tylochromis polylepis
AAGCGGCCACAGTGGCAGCAGAACTCCCCAAACTTTTCGTGCAGAGTTTCATAAGCAGATTTTTGCACAGAATGGGGACTTTTTCTACATTTTACCCCTCATAGGAGTTGAATGATTATATTGAGCCTTCACTCTCATAACTCAGCATATGATCATTATATGAAGATAGACAATGAAAAAGTCCGAACCCATCCTTCACGTCGTTTTTCTTTAATGAGATTCCTTTTGACAGGCACGGCTGTGCAGCGTGTGTCCTGCTAAAGATGCACCGCCAATTAGAGCTGTACCTTTAATTAGAGCTGTTTTTTCTGCTGACTTAGACTCTCGTTTAGTTTATTTTGACCATAAATGTGTACTAATGTGTACTTAGGGACATCTCAAACCTAAATGAATTCTCACATTTACAATATACCACTGGGTATACTCGTATCCATCTTAATTTTGCCTGCTACTTAAAGTCATTTTTTGGACAATTTAATGTTTCTTACTGCTTTTCAAGTTAATGAAGCCTTGATATTTGCTTCTCATAAGCTTAATATTATCTGGAATAATCAGGTGGTTTAATGCTAATTGATGTTCTTATTCAAAGTTTTTATAGAACACGAGACGTTTTTCTTTTTGGAAAAACAAAAGAGAAAAACAACATCTATGTGTGCCAAAACGTGTCACCTTACAGTACAGAAAGGTATTAAGTAGAAAAGGTCAGAAGGCGGATATCTATTGAACTTACCTGGAAGTCAGTCACCAGGTCTCTGCCAAAGGTGCCAATGGGAGAGTCACGAGACATGGAGGTGACGGTGGACAGGAAGCTGCTGGACTCTGTGAGGTTTGGCATGGGTGACAGATCATCTGTCCTTTCTCTCAGCCCCTCCCCTATGTGGTCCAGCTTCTCCATAAAGATGTGCAGCTCAGTGCGGAAAGCCTTCATGCGGGTGTTAATGGTGTCCAGGACTTGAGTGTCTGGTTTGGATCCAGAGGCTGCCCCGCCTTCGAGGCTCTCTCCTGTTGTCACCAGGAGCCTGCCCTCAAAGATCAAGCTGTCAGTGTCCGTGATCAAACGGTCCACTGTCTTCCCGAGCCTTTCTGCCTCTCGCTTCACATTAGCGAACGACTCCCGCTCTTCCCTTCTGCGATTGGCCAGTTCAGTGGCACTGAGCTCACTGCCATCTGATGGTTTGATGCTTCCAAACCCAGAGGTGGTTGCTGTTTTCTCAAACAGATCTTCAGAGTCACTCTCACCTCCAATAGGACCTTCTCTCTTGGGTTGGAGGAGGAGAAGTCGCCCTGCCTCCTCATCCTCTGCGGCTTCTCGTCGGCCCGCATCACTCTCTGCATCACTGTCTCGAGGGCTGCCGGTTCGCAGGCCCAGGTGTGCAGCCAGGTCACAGCGCTGGACATTAGACATGAGGACACGGTTCTCATATTGCAGCTTCATCACCTTTCCACTCAGCTCGTTGATCTGCATCCTGGCTGATTTAAGCTCCTCCATCATCATCCCACTACTGGAGCCATTACCCGTCCCCCCGTTACCAGGTTTAAACAGTACCCCCTCACTGCCTTCTTCGCCAACAGCCCCAGAGGTGCTGCTTGGACCAAATTTGAAGCGATTGAGTTCAGATGTAAGCTGCCTATTGTGGTCCTCAATCTCTGAGATGGAGCGGCGCAACAGCTCAGCCTCCTCCTCGACAAACTGGAGATGGCGACGAAGCTCACTGGCCGATTCCAGCGCATCGCCGCCATATGGAGATGAGGGCATGCTGGAGAAAGGCTCGCGCCCAAAGCAGTCTCTTTCATACTGACAACGAATGTCTTCATTCTCTGCTCTTAAGCTGCGGTTCTCCACCTCCAGCTCCACAATCTTTCTGCCCAGAATGTTAGCCTCCTCCTCCACCAGCTTGAGACGCAATCGTAGCTCGGCTTCTCGAGTGGTGTGAGGGCCACCGCCAGAGCACTCCGCAAGGGGAAGGGGACTGTCCACGTCCCCGTAAACTGATTTGTATTTCTGCAGCTCCTGCTCCAGTTCATCCTTTTCACGGCCGAGCTTGGCCATCTTTTTCCTCATGAGGCCGGACTCCTCTTTGGCAAACTGCAGCTGGCACCTGAGGTCTGCGCTGTCCTCCTATTGAAATAAAAATGACAGTAAAGCTGGTGTCGTCTCATATTTTTGTTATTGTCAAAAACATCCAATAAAAAGTCAATACCGATGACTCTTGACTGTGGCTTTGTAGCACCATGCCTGCTTGTTCATAGTAAGTAACAAGAACAGTATAACAGCAAGGAGTGTATGAATAGATTAACCAGTTTAAAAACTAATGATAAATATAATTTTATTAAAAAGAAGAAAATGTGTACAGTGAGTCACGGAAACAGAAAACAAAACAAAACACAGAGGTCTAATCACCAATTGTTCAAACTGTTAAGCTAAAAGTGAGAAAATAACAGATTCGATAATTAAAATACAGAGATTGCATAAATGATTGATACAGATGGCTAGAACAAAGGCAATGCAACAGAAATGGAAAATGGTTTAATTACTGATACATAATTTAAGAAAGTACTTAATTAGCTAAAAGAATGAGAAATAGGGGAATAAAGAGTCAAATGTTTAACTAATTGTGATGAACATCCAGTTCTGCCTCCAAATGGACATATGACTGCACAATTTACCAAAATGACCAAACATAGACTATTACGTAAAATTAACAGACTGAAAAAAGGTCGGAAATTACTCCAACACATAATTTAGCCCAGAAGGCAACTGTACATTTATTACACACATTTATGGAAGAACTGGATAAAAGCAGTAAGCGGGCTACAGTAAATGTTCTGCCAAAGGCTCAGCATAAATGTTGCAGCCTGGTTGTTTTCCTGATATCTTCAGTTACGGTTTCTCATTTTAAACTTTTGACTTCATACTTATTTCTATTTTCTTTCCTCTTGTTTTGATTTCTTTGTTTCCGCCTTCAGGATATTTTTTTCTTTAATTTTATCAGAGCTGCTTTTCTCTTTAAATTTGCTAATCCACACCTGTGAAGGGTTGAAAAACATGCATTATTCTCTTTCTGCAGAGTGAGTAACACTGACATCTTTTCGTTATTTACCTGACTTGTGGATTTCTTTTCTTTAAATGTCTCCCTGCTACCTCGTCGCCTCAGTGCAGTCTGTAAAAGAGTAAAACAGAAGAAACGTCTCATCAGAAACAAACTTCTTCGCTGCTGCTGCTGTTGCTGCACAAAAGGAAGGAAATTTTAAAAAATGCCAACATTAAAGCAGACCGATAAAGAAATAAGAAGGCTATTAGGGAGGATCTCTGCAGTTCTATTGATAGTTCCATAAATCACAATGCCAGTGTTTATATAGACAATCATGATGATGGCGTTTGCTAATGTGTATGCCAACTCCCTAATGTGAAGAAGACTCTGGAAAAAAGAAGCACATTAATCTATGTGCATGTGTTATATAACATTAGTATCATCAGGTCAAAGCTAGATCTAATAAGGAAGTGTTTACTTTAGATTACATTGCACATCATGACATAATTACTGTCAGAGACTGTCCTGGTAATAGCCTGTATCAAAGGCTAACATCTGGCTAGCATGTCGCTCTTTCTGTGGTTGAATGGAGCGGCAGATTGAACAGACTATATATGATTTATATGAATAAACTAAAATGCCCCTTGAGACAATTCTGCTTTTTATTCAACTCGGGAAACTTGAGAATTCAGATGAAGGGGGTTTTCTGTCTGTCATGTCTGGTAATGTATGATGCACCAGGGTGCTTTAGATCCCATTCAGAGCTCAGTGTGACAGACGTCTTATCCCGGCTCAGATTCAGTGACACATGGTGCATCCACGACACTCAGAGGGGAAAGCATCTGCCCATCCAGTGGGGAAATTTGTCCTGTAGCTAATACAACAGTAGGCATCGCACGCAAAGCCTGGATAAAACAGGGCCTTCTACACGCCAGCTTAGTCTTAGTGACTAATAAAATCATTCATTTTTTATCAAGTCACTTTCTTACATCAGCTACAGCTCTATCAGACTGGGACAAGATAGATTATCACAGAGAGGGGAAAAGAGAGAGGGGGGAAGAGAAGCGAGACAGAGAAAGGGAGGAAGAAATCCCCCTCTATAAATGCAGAGCCTTTTCCAGGAGCAGACTGCTGCCCCGGCAGGGTTATTTAAAGGTTTGATGATCAGTTAGGCTACAGATGGCTTCCCTTCTAGGAAGCATAACTTGTTATAAATATTTCTGATGTCACAGTCATAATCACACATCTCTGTGTAGATTCTCAGTCATCCAGGTCATGGTAGTCCAAGGAGCTTGAAAAGAAAGCGATTTCTCGGATGGCAGATGAAACGTCTTCAAGTTTTTTCTTAAACCAACTCCTGCATCTTAAAGTCTCTCTTTGAATAAAATATTAAATATTTCAATTATGTTCCAGGACTATAGAGACGTCAAATATTCATCCAGAAATGTTTAAGAAGTTTGATAATGGCTACCAAAACCATCTCGTCAACGTGTAACTTGCTAAGGAACATTTAACCAAATATTAGTGGGGGGTGTACGTACAGTATGTGTATACTTGAGCATGTATGTATACTTTTAACCGTGTCCGGATTAGAGAAAATCACCCCAAAATTTAAACTTGTGCACCCAGTATTATTTTAAAGTAATTAAAGATGTTTAAAAGATGATTAAAGCCCAAAATTACCATGATAGTCATACTCCAGATGAGTGTATGTAAACTTTTGACCATAACTGTAACTGTGACATGTTGGCACAACAATCCATTGGCGATCTTAATTCTGCTTAGTCTTCAGACAGGCACATATCATTATTGTAATTTGTTTGTTTGCAATTCAGTCTGGTGTGGTGTTAAGGCAATAGTTTCTGCTTTAATTCAGTATTTTAATTCATTATCAACATTTTATTGAAAAAAAAAAACGAACAACACTTCCTCAGACATGATAGCAACATGTTAGATTAGTAAATAAAGTGCATGCTTAGACGGGCCAATCTCAGAAAACATCCAGCAGTCTGCTAACAACCCTCTGTGGACACTGACTGAAGATGTTTGTTTGTTTTTTCCAGTTACAGTGACTTAGATAACATAAAGATTAAAAAAAATAAAATACTTAAATGATATGTGAGCTTAAACTAGCCTATAACGTGCCGGTTGTCTGATATAAACCACTGCAGGTCACTGATGAAAAATACTGCACTGGAGTCGAGCTAAGCAGCAGCACAGTCTCTCACTGCAGTCGACTGCATTACGAGTTTTTAGCATATTGCTTCCTCTTATTCATTTTTTGGGAACACTGTTTTTGTTTTACTCGTATTGCAAGCTTCAGTGAGATCGTCAGTTAGTTCCTGCCCATGCAAAAAAATATTTTTGTCAAATAACAGTCAGCATAACAGCAGCGGCAAAGTTGTTGTTGTTTTTTATTCTCCCCACAAAAGGCACGTTCACTCATCCACTGCTAATCAGAATCCCACCTTTAGTGGTTTGAAGCACCAAAGCTTGCGAACCATCGCATTAACCTTAAAAAAAAAGAAAAAAAAAGAGTGTGCCGACCAGCGATCAATCACATATTCATGTCGAATCATGTAGGAGAGATTCGAAAGGTGCACATGGGATGGTCAATACAATAGCTCAATGAGCAGAATCAGTTTTGGTTACTCCTCTTTTAGCACACACTGTCCTTTTTTTCTTTTTCTTTTTTTTTACTTCACCCTTATTTTCACTTGGCATACAGCAGATTCTTCCCTGCAGATGCTCTGTTGCCATCCTAAACAGACCAGAAGGACAGTGTGAATCATTCATGGCCAGACGGATGGAAAGTGTGAGGGAGAACCTGTTTTGCCCAGAGCAGGAACGGACCTTGACTCAGTCGCTGGCTCGGCGACAGGAAGGGAGCGCCCGCTTAGAAACGGCGGTGCAAAAATGGGCATAACCAAACTGCAGGCGACGATGGTTACAGAGAGATGTCTGTGTCTGCTGCTTTCTGTGACAAATTTGAATGAAATACTGTTTTGATTTTAAACTTTATTTTATAAGGTTTGCGTGCAGAGAAGTTCAAACAGGGCACAGATGAGACAGATTTCTCTGTTGCTGCTCAAAAGAGCTTTATAGTTTTGTTTCATTTCCTAATTGCTGCACTCTTCCCTTTATCAACATGTTTCTTTATCTGCTCCGTTGCTCTCTCCACAGTCTGAGTCCATGTTTTGACCTCTGTGCTGCTGTTCTCAAAAAAAGATCTATAGGTCGAGTTACCCTAGCCCTGCTGTCTTCACGAGATCTGATTGGGAGGTTGTTTGATCGAACTGTGGCACCAACTGTCTGGGTTTCCCTTGAAAAAAAAAACAAAAAAAACGGCAAACTTCTTAAATTTGTCCCTAAATTTAATTTGTCAAACTGATTTTTTTTTAGACATTGGAAAAAGCTAAATGTCAAAATGACTGAAAAAGATGACAGTTTACCTTGAGGGAAACTACACCCCTTCCGATCTTTCCCTACAACCAGACCTCAGTATTTCAGCCTCAAAAACCATCTTTTTTAAAATTTAACAATTACTGACTGATTCATAGTTTACTTTATTTATTTATCAGGCCCCTTGGGTCTCACTTCAGCTTTGTTTTCAGGGTCTCTCCAACACCAGCCGTGGTTTAATTCCCCACCCTGGTGACAGGGCTAATCTCTCTGGGGAGACAGCGGATTAGACAGCATCTTGTACAAAGCTCCTCAGAACCTCAGACTGCCACTGTCAGGGATCCCCGTTTATTCTACACACAAGTCAGTGTGAGAGTCAGAGAAACAACAATGTGATCAAGTAACTCAAAGACACTCATCAGATCATCTGTCTGCGATTTGACTGCCAATATAACTGCACAAACAGACCTTATATTACTTATATTAACAATGAGTACTCATTCAAATGTCAGATATCTATATGGCATTGTTATTGTTCTAATCCTGAAAATGTGATCAGTGTTTAAAAGAAGCAACTCACCTGACATGCCTTAAATATATAAAGCTGAAGTAACAGGTTTTTGCTTTTTTTTGTTTTTTTTAAACACTGACTTCAAGTGGGTCATAGAAGCAGGAACCTTCAGGGCTGAAAGATGAAGACAACACAGAAGTACCACTTGTTAAAATGCCCAACTTTAGAGCAGAAATAAACAGCCTGACACAAATACTGTTTTTTGTTTTGGTTTTTTTTTTTCAGTTTTTTCCCGTCATGAAAACTATAAAGGTTAATTTTTTTCTAATATAATACCCATTTGAATTTTATTACAGCTTAAATTTTGAATTATTAGAGGCATGGCTGCTTTTACTGGCAGGTAGGTTCCCACTAGGCAGCTAGCTGTCCTCTTGACTATAACTGTTGTTTTATTGTAGTTATCTGATAGATAGTAGAATCAAGCACACTGCAAGCCATGCTCACAGACACAGAAGTTTGGTGAATTAAATTTTAATGTTTTATTTATATGTTGCTTCAAAGCGATCAGCAGGTATCAGTATCTATGCATTGCACCTGTATAGTTTATAGGAGCAGCTTGAATGCCAGCCCATTTTCATTCCCATTTCTACCATTAACTGATAACGTGGCACTCCACTCATGGCTCCATAAATCTGACGCTGCAACACACAAATTGATGTTGCTTCCTCTGAAACTACTAAAGGTTCAAAATGATGCCAGCGCAGCTATTTATATCTTTTCGTATTCACTTTAAAATTCAAGCGTGCAAAATCATCGTGTTAAAAAATAAAAATAAAAATCGTGTTAAAACTCATATCACAGATCTGTCCGTGAACAGGGCGATTTTTATGGCGTGTGGAGACCTTTTGAACTGAGATTCAGGCATGTTATGCAAATAATCACTAATCAAGTTTCAAGCAACTAAATCAAGCAGGCTGCGGAGGTCTGGCAAACACTTTTTTCTCCACATGATTTCAAACTTTAATCGCAACCCGTCAACAGACAATTTTTCTGACTGCAACCTTTTCCTGATCTCCCGACCACACTACAGCAGCACGCTAACTCAAAATTCCCCGCTGAAATTTTCCACTTATTAAGGATCAATAACGTGAAATGAAACAACAATATTTCTCCAAGATAGTTAAACTCCTCCACTTGAGGCAGTAATCATTCCCCACCCAGTGTGGGGTATGTGGACTGTCACAGACCAAATATTTAGCTCAAATAATTACCACTTTATTCCATAATGGAAATAATTATCTGCACCTCTAAAAGACCTTTTAACACTCCCTGATAGTGTGAATGACTGTTACTCTACTTATTAAAATTTGATTCATCCACTGAGATTAATTGTGCCTCCTGAAAGCTCTGCCACATTTTCACATCCTCTGTGTGATTGCTTTTCTTCCACTTCAACACACATTCATCCTCCTGCACGCAAAAAAGCACAAACATGCACACAGGTTCGCCTTTCATCATCATCATCATCATCATCCATCATCCATAGTGCTCTCAACAGCCGGTAAGTTTGGGTTAGTGGGAGTCAGTCACACAGGAGTGGCATGCAGTCTGGCAGGCAGATCCAGCTGGTGTGAGAACTGGCTGCAGTACTGGTGCTGCTGGTTTTTACTCTCTGCCAGCCTGCAGGATTAGCAGATTGTAGTTACACAGTCGTTACTCCGGTGGGACCGAGTGAAGTATGTGCTGCGGGCCCTGACTGACTAAGTGACTGCCAGTCTGTATTTCACTGGCCTTCTCATGTACCTCCCTCCTGGACTCCCTAATCCCTTTTTTACTCCCTGCTTGCTTCTTCCTTTCTTCCACATTTCCTTCACATAAATCACCCCGAATGACATCTGAAATGTATGTGGCAACTAATGTTATATATGTGTGGGCTCATAGTGAACCGTTCTATCTTTGAGCACCACCTTGAGTTTTATATCATCAAAGTGAGGTCAATGTAGCCTCTGAAATTCTTTTAAAGGCTTCACTTGGGTAAGGATTATAAATGAGCGCTAAAATGAGATTTAGGATTTGTTTTGGCAGTTTGAGGTCAGATAAAACTTTGACTTGATTTATTTTAAGATGACAGAGTTAGGATAAGGTTTAGCGCGACATATGAAGGGGCAGGAATTCGGAGGTGACACTTTAGGGATGTCAGTGAGGAGTTTTGGGGATAGGTTTTTAAAAAGAAAAAAATAAAGAGCAGATTTTTGAAAAACAATATCTCCACTCTTATAAATCATCTAAAACCACAGTGAGTTGGTACACTGGACAGGTCTGAACAATCCAGCAAGTCCAGAGACATTTAAAAAAAAAAAATTTGTCAGGAGTCAACAAAATTCTAGATGAAGAGTCAAAAATTCTCATCATCAGAATTTGCTCTGGAATGTTTTGATTGCTGAGTAGAGTCGCAAGTAGTCTGATGGATTAAGTAACTAAGTAGGTGAAAGTCATTTATATAGTGTTTTTCAAGAACAAAATACACAAGGTGCTTACACTGTGATTTCTTATTATTTTTTAAGGTGTGGGGCAAGATCCTGACAATTCAATTTCCCTGAGAAAATTAAAATTTTCATGTTATTGCTGCAGTCTGACTACACAGTCTTGGAAGACATGTTGCACTGAGAACAGGAAAAAAGAAAAGAGAATATTGAGTATTCTGACACGCCTGTTTGCGTAATACACTCAGGCATTTTTGGAACAAGTGCCGACTGACATACACAGTGACATCACCCCAAAAATCCCAATGTGGGAAGGGAAAAAAAGAAAAACATTTTGGGGGTGGAGGATGAGCAAAAATGGGAACACAGTGAGAGTATTTTCAGCAGCATCTGTACTCAACAGCTTGGCCTATTTATGATTTAGCTCAAAGACTGTAACACATTGCAGAGAGGGGCGTCTGACTCTGGTAATGGGATTTAACAGGAAGTGTGGTGTGACCATCGAAAGAGGGGGGCGGGATGGAGGGGCTGGCAGGGTAGGGGGTGGTAACGGAGCACAAAAGCAGCTGCGACTGCCACTGGATGCAGATAAACCCCTTCTCAGTCTCGACAGAGGCAGCTAAGACTCCGACACAACAGAATAAATATTGCTCACCCGGAGGGAGAGCTCAGAGAGATAAGTCGCTATGAAATGTTTAGAGGCAGATTATATTACGGAGATCTGGATGAATGAGCCCTCAATCTGGACTGTAATCCGTTTCAATAAATTAATTAATACAGCACACACACACTTGTCTGAATGTATTTAAGTGTCAGACGCCCTCTTTTTTTGTCACTTGATTTAATTTTTTTTTCACCCCATCCAAGGACATTATTCTGATGCACAAGTGTTTTCTGTTGCTGCTCCTGCTACTTCATGATACACACAGCTGTTTTATTTTTACACCGGTAATCAATCTGTGACTTGCAGCACCTGCATTAGTCTAAATATACAGCTTCTAGATATGCTACATCAGCCAAACACACACCATGCAACCCACTGAAATTCAATTTGCTGCTGAAAATGGTACACAGTTCCACCATCACCACCCCCCCCCATTCCCCATACAGGCTACAGTGAAGTTGCTGCAAACAGGAGCAGTGGTGCTATTTCAAGAAAAGCCTTGCACCAATCAAAGCTAAAAGAATTAAAGCAATCTAGTAGAGTGGGCTTCGAAGATGATGCACATGTGTGTTCGTCTGCACATGCGTGCGTTGTCGAGACATCCATACTGTGTGTGCTTGTGTGGGTGCCTGTTTTTGTGCTTTTTGTCTGGGCATCCTGGTGCATCTGTGGCTGCGACTGTGTGTTTGTGGCAGTTGCTGGTCTGTCTGTATATCTGGTGGTAAGACAGGCTTCATGCAGCACTCTGAGGTCATTCCAATGTCAGGGCACCCCCAGCGGATGTGACTATCTTGTAAACAGCTTCTAGCATCTCAATCTCCCCTTTGTCTTAACATCAGTAAATGTCCAGAGATTTTGATCCACCTCAGAGGTGAATGTGATATTCTTTATTGTTAAGTGGAATGCAGGAGCAGAATTTAGGAGAGGCATGCCGAACAAAATGCACACAACTGCCATTATAAAGCTGGTAAAATTCCAAGTGGGCACGTTTTGGCACAAAGGACGGCACTGGTGTAAATAAGACCGTTGGCTAAGAATTTAAAACTGTACTAAGTGATGCTTTTTAAAGAAATGAAACAAATTTATTTGTGTGTTATTAAAGAAATTGCTTGTAGTGAACTATATCGACTATACAAAACAGGTGTAGCAAGCGTGAACCTTATAGGCTAACTATCCAACTTGGTTAGCCTTTTTTGGGGGGACAAATAAATGATAAAAATTTCTCCAGAAGGTGCCAAAACTACAAACACAGTCCAGAGGTCCAGTTCAGTGACTCAGGTTAGCTGAGACCCAGCAACGCTCTGGTAATTTGAGTCTCCAGTGACACCATCCACTTGTTTCTCAAAGCATTAAATCCTTAATCATGTATAATTTCAAATACTTTAAATGGGTGAGTCATATAAAAATTCACCCCACGTACAATTGTCACAAAGGGGGAAATTATCTGCAGAGAACAAAACAGTTTTTAAATTTCTGCTCTAAATTTGGAGAAGTCTGTGGGCACTGACTCATTTTTCAAGCAAACTGCTATTCGAGGAGCTGCCAGTTAATGCTACCTTCTGTGCTGCCTTTATTTTTCATCCCCAGAGGTTACCACTTCACGGTGACAAATTCACTGAGAAGTATCATCACACCCTGCGGTTCCTCTCAGCCCTACAAAGCTTTTTAGCATTTTGGAAGCTTGACGTTCAGGTTTTGCATCTTTACTGTTTGGTTTATTCTTTACTCAGCACCATGTTTGGCCACAGACACAGATGTTTTCAGTGAAAACGCTGATAAACTGTAACTTGCCCATTATCAAACAAACCAGACAAACAAAATATAGGCAGTATTTCTGGTGAACACACTAGTGTTTTTCACAGATACAGTCAGTTATCTTCTTGGATAGAGAGGTAAAAGGAGAATGAACAGCTCCTTCCTCTGACCTGTTGTCACCATCACGCCCCTCTTGTGTGATTTTTATAGAGAATTTATATTTTTGTTGCACATTTAAGTCATATATTCATTTCTATTTATTCTTTTCTATAAGAAATATGAGAGAGATGACAACAGATGACTCTGAATATTGGGAGTAAATGTGCCATATGGACACACACCCACACATTTACTATTATTGCAAAGCAAAAAACTGCCCCCAAATATTGATGCTAGCTTTAAAGTAAACACATCCATCACCGGGTTTATTACAGGGTGTGAAGTGTTAACCTTTGATGTGACAAATGAAGCATGACTCCAGCTGGGAGATACTTTTTGAATATATTCAGTTAATTTATTTTCCAAAGCCTTTGCAGCATTATCCAATCTTCTTCAGGTCAAAACACTTCTGTGGCTTTTAAAACCAGCTCTGTGTGCTTTCGGCCATCTTTTTCTAATATTTTTCAGAAAGTGTTCAGAGTACTTCCAACCTTGGTCAGGATGTTGGTTTGTTTGCTTTACAGTATGTAAAGTTATACATTTAGAAAAGTTAATAGATTCCAACACAAACACCAATTAGAGCACCTACAGAAGGAATAAAAAAAAAAATTTCTATTGTGGTTCATTTTACAGACTAGAAATCATTTTTAGTAAGTTTAGTAACCTGGGGGGACACAGTGGTGCGGTGGTTAGCACTATTACAAGAAGGTCCTAGGTTCAAATCCCTGCAATTGTGAATGTGTTAGACCTGTGATGGACAGGCAACCTCTCCAGGGTGTACCCTGCATCTCACCCTATGGCAGCTGGAATAGGCTACTGACCTCCTGCAACTCTGAATTAGATAAGTGGAAGAATTTGGATGGATGGATAAACCCTGTCTGGATGTCAATACTTAACATTTATGACTGTAATTTAAAAATACTGGAATTCTCTGATGCATGTTCCAGAAAAAACGCAGGACTTTCTGTCAATGTTATAGACAAATTAAAATATATAAAAAAGAAAATATCATAATATCAATATAAAGAAATTTGTTAACATTTTGCTGTGACACATTCAAACTGTAACAAAAAAAACCTGTTAAAATATATGAAACTGCAAATTTCATTCACTCTTCTTACTGCTTTTGGAATAAGCCTGTAGCAGTAAAAGATGCGAATAATCAGGCGCTTTGCATGAAGCATCAACAGTGCTGCTATTCCTGGTTGCCCACCAGAGATTTCCAGGTCCTACAGCAGCATGTAGACAGAAAAAAAAAGGACCCAGGAATTCTCCAAGGAGTCAGCACCGGTAGCTGTAGCAACCTATGCTGACATGCAGAGTATATATATCATCCTGCAAGGCAGCGGGAATACAATATGCCTACCTGAGTGTGTGTGTGTGAGTAAATGTTTGTGTATGAGTGTCTGCAGGAGGTCGCGTGTGAGCAGCGAAGGGTCACTCCCATATTGCTCCTCTCCACTAAGCCGTCCCTGACCTCTGTCTGAGACCCAACATGCAATAAAGAGAAGCACAAAAGAGCTTTTATGGGGCATGTCACTACTGCTCTCGCTAACGCTTTACAAATCTCCCTGAACAACCCGACGGCCTGGCATGCTGCTCGTGGAAAACACGATGCCACTCTGCCAGCTGGCACAATCCAAAGACACAAGTTTGACACAACTTACGGGGGCATTAAGAAATTCAGCAGGAGTGTTTCTGCTAATCTTTTTTACGGAACAGAGGAGTGTTGTCATTTCATGCTGATTCGAAATAAATCAACAGAAAACAGCAATTAACTGCTAATAATTACCAAATTATGCCAATCACTGCGCGAGTGCTGAAACTATTTAGCAAAACAAAATAACTGTGCAAGAGAGGGTTTTCCTCAAGCGAATCAGATTTCGCAATGTAAGACATGCATTTGTCATTATGTGTGTGCATTTTGTGTTGCACGTGTCATACATTAACATGCAAGCTGGCTCTCGAATGGCTCGAGTGCAGTGCTGACACTGCAGATCCCACGGTAAGAGGAAACAAGAGAGAGGAGAGGCTTCACTTCAGTGAGTGCTCCCATTAGCAGCAGAAGCTTCTCTCAGACGTATAATTACAATCAGCTCCACCTCAAGGTGCCATCATGAAACGCAGACAGGCCACATTAATTTGAGTACTTTATTAAGCAGAAGAAAAGCTATATATCAGCTTCAGAGACCAAGCACGAAAACTTATAGGGCACAGAAGTACCATGTTGCACGATGCTGATTTATAAGCTGTATTGAAGGGGAGGAAAGATTTAATATAGCAAAGACATAGGAAGCAATGATCCCCTGTTATCGTTGTCATGATAACAGGATATAGGAGCAGGTAGAGAAAGATAAGAGCGGGAAAAGGAAGGTAGAGACTTCTTATTGTCAAGCTCGAGGAGTCTGCAGCATCTACACATAACTGATGAGAATAATAATGAAACCAGAAGCGGGACAAGCAGCTGCTTCTGTGGACAGTGAAGTGTAATTTTTTTTTTTTTTTTTTAAACAAATAAAAAAAATTTAATTTTAAAAAAAAAAAAAAAAAAAAAAAAAAAAAAAAAAGGATAGTGGGCAAATACTCTTTCACTGCACTAAAACTTGTACTTCTAAGTTGGCCAGAGCGTTTGGATCTGAGAGTGTGTGGCTGTCTGGGCCTCTTGCCCTCTGAGACCTGAGATAGGCTAAAAGTTAAAAGTTAAACCTTTATGAGCTGCAGTTACACATGAAGGCAGACATACTAAGCTTTGAGGATGGAGCTGTTATTCTGCTGTTATATAATGTTTGCACCATAATTTTTTTTTGCTTTTTTTTAGCCCCACCTGCAGCATAATAACTCTGATGACAACGCTGAGACACATCTGCACTCAGTGACAAGGCAAAACCAAATCTTACGTAAACACACTAAAACTTAAATGACAATAATGTCATGTCAGAATTACCAGTTGCTGAATCGTAAAGATGCTGTTTAACACACGTTCATACCTCTAAGGTGCAGTGTTCAGTACAATCTTTAATCGCCTGAATGATTGTGTTATGTGGGGGAAACTGCGTGCCTACCGAGTCTCATCTGATTCCATTTATAGAGAGGCTGCATGCAGCAACAACAAAGGACAGTGTTACAAATTCATCATTTCGCTTCAGAGAAAAATTTCAGACCGAGTCAGAAGCTTTCAAAAATAGGCCACAGCCACTATGAACCATGTATGCGACATGATAACAGGATGTGTGAATATGTTAACAGGATCAGTGACTCTCAAGACAAAGCAGACTGAATTATGCAGCTTTTTACCTGCTATTAACAAAGGCTGATAAAAAGGTCCCAGACATTCCTGTAATGCTTGTTTTCCTCTGACAGAGATGCAATTATGCCAAAAATGTTCCACCGAGAAGTGAAATAAACTCATTCTGAATGACAGCTGCTTTGACCCCCTGAGGTCTGGCTGTTACGATGCACACGGAGTCATCTGATTGGACAGCAGTGGAGTTGGCAGAAATGCTCCCAGGAGCAACTTTGACATTAATACTGCATGTTCATCACAGTGGGTCTTTAATGTCGCACGTGCAAAGACTTGCATTATGGCTCACGTCAGAAGGAAAGACGCAAAGTAGTTATTGACAGCATAATGAAGTCAATTAAAAACCTCACCACAAACCGCGTGAACAATAAATGGGCACAGCAAGGCAATTAACAGCTGCACGGTCACTGCATACACCTTTCAAAGTGAGCCCAGTGTTGCCATTTTGGCCTTCAAATCTACACTTGATAAGCCACAATGAAAAAAAATGAAAATACTGATCTAAGTATGAGCTTAGACGTAACAACTGAAGGACAGATTTGTCTGTTGTCGGATCAGTTGGCATGTACAGGGTTATATTAGTGACGTATGAGCACGGCTTGGCGTTCTGACCCAAAGAGCTCCATTTTCCGTCTCATTATACGAAAGAATCTTTATGGTCATGGTCTCAGAGTTAAATGCTATCTGAAAAACTCCAAGTGGATTGTCTCATGTCCTATCTTTAGCGTGCCTCCCACGTAGCTTCTCGACCTTAAAGAACTGACTGATGAAGTGCTGCTTTTAACAGCTTCCCCCACCTCTGCAAAGGATTTCTAGACCTCTTACCAAACTGATTCTTGGTCAGGGAGCTTTCGTCAACCCTTCGAGTCCTGATCAATCCGGCCTTCTTTTGTTAAGGCCACTGTGCCACCACCTTTGCTCTGTGCCGCACCACATCAGGAGGTCTGCAGAGAGTTACTGAAACTTAATTTCTTGAGTTCTGCCTGGCATTCAGTGTGATTTGTGGGACTTTATGTGAACGGGTCCATTGCATACAATTGTCACAATCAAGCTCTAGATTTATCTCAAGAATAATTAAAGCAAACAAGAGGCACCGGAGCAGTCTGGAACATCACAGCAGACTAAATCTCTCATCTAGTTTTATAAGTGACACATTTCAAGTTGCATAATGAATTTGCATAAAAATTCAGTTTTTCATTATGGGGTTTTGGCTATTGAGTGTTTACAGAAGCAAGGCCATTGTTTCCCAGAGATAAAATGGTGAAGTGCCCACTCCGAGATGAGCTGCTGCCTCAAGTGGAGGAGTTCAAGTATCTCAGGGTCTTGTTCATGAGCGGGGTAAGAGCAGAGCGGGAGACTGAAAGGCAGACTGCTCTGTTGTGATAAATAGAGAGCTCAGCATAAAGGTGAAGCTGTCGATTTACCTGTCAATCTACGTTTCTGCACTCAGCTACGGTATTGAGCTGTGGGCAGTGACCGAAAGAATAAGATCAGAGATACAAGCAGCAGGAATGAGTTTCCACTGGGGCTCACCCTCAGAGATGCGGTGAGGAGCTCAGTCAGAGCTGCTGTAGAGCCCCACAGCTTGGACCCTGATAAACAGTTGAAAAAGGATAGGAAGACTGACGGATACCAACAGTTATCCATTTAAATTAAGCCTGCAACAAAATTAAACATGCAAAAGATCTGAAGGAATTTATGATATATGGCATGATTTTGCAGGATTTTATGATCTATATCAGGTGAATTTAAAATTTAAAAATTGTCTTTATTTTCAGAAATGGCTCAGAGCATCTGTGCTTTTATTATTTTCTATGTGGATGTAAATTAAAGGGTGATGTAGTCACTGAATGTAGTGACCAAAACTGACATAAAACTACTGCTGTGTATTATTACTGCAGGAAAAGCTTATAAGGCTTTGGAAAAGTCTAGAACTGCTAATGATGAAAGCATCCACTTAAATTATGTTTGCATGAAAAGAATTAGCCCTTCCTTGCAAAGCATTTAGGTGTTTGGAAAAGAGTTTGGAGATTATTTCAACAGTTTTGTGTGTGTGTTTTTTTCCACACCAGAAGTCACCAGCTGTCAGAGACACAGAGGTCACAGAGCTGAGCAGCTGTCATTAAATGAAAAGATGGGAATGATGTCGCAGAATCCATTAACAAATTATTACAGAGAAAAATCGGGGGCTTTGCACAGATTATTAGTTTTATTTGCTGGAGTGAGTATTTCCAGAACACGATATAATGCCTCATGAGTGTTTTTAATTTAGGCTGGCTTTTTTGTTCTCTGTTCATTTCAGGATCATGTCCAAGTAACATTACCTGGCTAGGTGTAGATTTTAAGCTCACAAAACAATGTCAACACAAGCGCACTGCTACAGAATAAAAAGGTGAGTGGTTATGCTTTTCCATCTCTGCCTGCACATCAGAGGAGACTTTAATGGTGCAACTGATGCATCTTCTGCATCAGTTGCACCATTACTGCACCAGTAAATGAATTAGGTTTAAACTCACAGGAAAATCAGATGGTCGGTACTCAACCGGGGGTAGCCAGGAAGCTGTTCCCGTGGTTCTTTTCTGCTGAAATACAGACTGCATCTCCAACAATAACAACACACACCTTCACAGGGGAATGATGGGATCTCATCGCTCCAGGCACAAATGAAGCCTGTTATTTATTATTCATCATAGGCTTGTTTCCTGATCAGAAATGGTGCTGAATGGCTTTAATATGATCCCATTAAGGATTCAGCAGCAACTTCCGCCAGCTTTAGCAGCCTGCCAAACTGACACTAACCTGCAAGCCTCTAACCTGAGGCTTGCAGGTTAGTGTCCTCTGAAGAGAACAATGGAACTCTGGGAACTGCTGCTGAATGTGTTTTGGTGAATTGTTGCCATCTACTGTTTGCTTTCGGATGTGCAACAGGAAAACTACCACTGCACCATTACCATTCAAATGTGTTGAATGTACCCATGAACAAAGGTATAACGGGTGAATCATTTGTCTGTTACATCTTAACCCTCTTGAATATTAGCAAATTGCACATACACTGCAACTTCTTGCCCAACGTTATGAGTCATAATACAGTGGATACATTTGTAATATGTATGAATATGATTTAATGTATAAATCATAAGCCCTGGGGCAGGCTCCAGCCCCCTCCCACAACCCTGAAAGGAATAAGCGGCAGAAGATGAATCGATCGAGAGGTGGATGAATCTCTTGCTCTCTTCCACAGCCTGTCTTTTGTCCTTTTTCTCTCCCCTCACCCCCAAGCAGTCAGAGCAGATGGCTGCCCCTTCCTGAGCCTAGATCTGCTGAAGGCCTCTTCCTGTTAAAGGGGAGTTTTTCCTTCCTATTGTTGCCAAGTGCTTGCTAAAAGGGGATCGTCTGATTGGTGAGGTTTTCTCTGCATTTATGTGGGGTCTTTACCTTACACTATATTTGGCGCTATATACATAAAATTGAATACGATTGGATGGATGGATGATGGCCATATACATAATAGTCTTATACAATAATGATATGGAGACAGACAGGCAAGGCTGAGAGAGTTTGGGCATGTGGATGTGGATATGTTGGACAAAAGATGTTGAATGATGTTGATGATGTACTGAAGGAGGACATGAAGCGGGTGTGACACAAGTAGATGCTAGGAATAGGGTGACATGTGGGCTCGCCACAGCGGACCAGAAGAAGAAGACTATAGAACATCTTAACAGTTTTTCAAGCAACCATAACGTTGATTGATGCAGTTTTATTGGCTTTAGGTATGTACAAAGTGAGCAGTCGTAATATGTCACAGCTTATTAAATGGATTATGATTCTCTCCATCACTACAGCACCATGATTATTATTGTTAAGTTACAGCTAGGTTGATTTAATGACTCAGTCATCAAACTGTCATACACTCTTAGTTGTCAAAACTGCATAAAGCAAACTCTGATTATTAGCACATGCTTATAAATCTAAAAAAAAAAAAAAAAAAAGCATTAAAAATGTCTTTAAAACTATTAAACAGAGGATGGAATACTGTCAGAGAAGAGCTGTTCAGGAAAAGTCTTACCTTCCAGCGGTTGCCACACTCATTGCAAAGAACAAATGTGGTCATTGGCTCATCAGCACTGCGTGTCTGCACCTAAAACACACACACACACACACACACACACACACACACACACGCACACGCACACGCACACGCACACACACACACACACACACACACACAGCAGGTTTAACTGTAAGCAAAACACCAAACTGAAAGGAAGCAGTTTATCTACAGTGGGGCCCGAATGAAGCTGAAACACTCCTTCCTCACTAGTGCAGTGTATATCCCTCACTCTGTGAATGAAATACAATAATTTCATTACATTTATTTGGCCCACTATGTTCCCATAAAACCCCCAAAATTATCAAATAGCATCGCTGAAGCTGATTTAAGCCACAGCTCTAATACAGCCCCGCAGCTTTCTTGTTTTTCTGTGGCATTCAAAAGAGAAGCAGTTACTCTACAGGCCTTTCAGAACACCGCAAACAAACAGCCGCCTCAGTGCGGTCACATTGTGCGAAACAGCAAAAGCTTTCTCATTATTATGTGATAACTAAAAGCAAACAGCTGGAGAAAAAAACTGCCCTATTACAGCACCACCTCTCTCTGTGAAAAAGGCACAAAAATCACAGCCTGCTTCACTCTGGAAACACATCGGTTTCACACACTCACCCGCTTTTATAACACCATTAGAGCCCTATTATCTGCTTTGCTCTACGCTGACACGTGTGTGTACCTGGTTATAGGTGCAGTTTTTCTTCTTGCACTTGCCGCACTGCAGCAGGTCGGTGGTGGTGCCACCAGTTTTAGCCATCTGGTGTTCCCTGATAGCCTCCTGGGTGAGCACGTTCCTCAGCTGTTTCAGCTCATCGCTGGCCATTTCCTTGATAAAGACGACATGATGTGTGATAATGAAAGAAAGAAAAGGCAGGAATGTGAAAAGACACACAAAGAAAGCATCACGAGTGTTGCTCATTGCTGACGAGAGGTGAACTTGCAGGGCTGTGTACCTCAGCAGACATGGTGGCGATGCGGCGTAACTCGATGCTTCCTGCCAGTACATTTTTGCGAAGGCCGGGGTTCTTCGGGTCCTTCAAGTTGCTGATGCGGCTCCGCACTCGGTTCTTATACTTCATGTCAGTGGCTTTTATTTCCTGGTAGATATGTGCAATCACGCTGTCAAGGGCAAATTAATCCCACTGTGTAGCATGCTTGATAACAGCTATAATGTCGAAACAAGATGCTTTCTCTTTGGTTCGACACTGAAAGAACTACAGTTTAATCAAAACAAGCACAGTGGAGAATTATCAACTCAGCTGAAGGATATGATCTTCAATCTCTGCTGCCATGCTCTCACATTTAGCTCCGAATTCCATGTAATCGTCTGTGAAGTTCAGAAAATACATGTCATGTAAGTCAGCAGGCAGTCTGCAGCGCGCCTTAATGTGAATATTAAAACTGCAGCAGCGATAACGTGCAGCCTCAGCCTCACTATCTGTGCGCAGGGCAGCTGCCAGCATCTCAATGCACTTGTCCCTGATGGAGTCTCCAGTGGCCAGGTGAGGGGACAGCGGACCCCCAGGAGAACTGAAGCTGGGTGACATGGGGCTGGTCGGGGTGGTGGGAGTTTTGGGAGCCTCGGTTTTACTCTTTCTGTACAAAAAAACAAAGCAAAGATTTTTAGTGTCAAACTCATTAAATACTGATCAAAACGTTGTCAGTGCTGCATGCCAGCCACACAAGTGCGGCTTTAACCTTTAGCAATAATTCATTTATTAACATCCATCATCTAAAGAACCCATCCTGAAACGCTCTGACTCATCAGTCCTTGAAAAAACATTAAAGGATGATGAATGTCAACACTGATAAAGAGGCTATTTGGAGTTGCTTGTTGCCACCCACCAAGTCCTCCCACAAGCTGGATGCTTGTCAATCAGGAGTGCCAAAATAATAAGCATACAGTGCTGTGCAAAAGTCTTGAGCCACTACACTTTTCTTTGTATTTTGCTTCCAAGGAGGCAGAGTTCCTTGTCATTTTTACGGCTTTCTGAAGGTCTTTCAAAGTTTTTCTTTGGACATGGGCTGCTTTTTCTCTCATTTTCAGTCCATTTCTTGTACCTGGTCATTTTCAGAAGACTTTTTTTGTTTGTTTGTTAAGCTACTCAACACTGACCAATGAATCATTCAAGGATTTAAAAATACACCTAACTCAAGAGCTGAACCAGTGTTGTGAACCAATTTTAGACTATATCTTTTTTTTTCTTCAGATTTTGATCCACTGTGCGATACCATACTAACGGCTTCATTTTCCAGCATGACAATGATCCCAAACACACTGTCGCAGTAGAAACATATGTGGATAGAAAAACATAGGGCCTCCCCAGAGCCCGAACCTCAACATTATTAAAGCAGTGTGGTATCATCTTAACAGAGAACAGACCAAAAGGCAGTCAACATCCAAAAAAGAGCTTTCAATGTCCTTCAAGAAGCCTGAAGAACGATTCCTGAAGACTATTTAAAGAAATGAGAAGAATGCTGCCTCAGAGAGTTCATGCTGTGTTAAAGAATAAAGGTGGTCGCACCAAATATTTACTTTCAAGCTAGTTAGAATCGTATAAACTCAGTTTTTTCCTTACATGCTGTAGTTTAATGACTGTTTGCGCGTTTCAGTAAAGTATTTCCCATTTTCCTAACAAAATATAAATAATTGAGGGGTGGCACAAGACTTTTGCACAGTATTGTAAATCTACAGCGAATAGCCGTCCTTAACTTATTTTGTAGCCAGCAAGATCGAAGATAAAATCATCCTAAGAACCTGAGAAACATAATTAAATACCTTTCGATGCTGTCACTAGAGGGCTTCCTCTGTAGAGGTCCAAGCTGAGGAGCCTTAGAGCCCTGAGACTCTCTCCTGTAATGCAAACTCAAGGTCGTTTATGGTTTGATGTGTAGAAGTACACAAAACTTTAATACCTGAGAGTCAATAGTTCGGTGAACTTTTAGTTAATCAGCACTGGTCGCTGTTATTTACCTTTCTCCTGTTAGCTTCTTTGCTGCTGCTGAGCTGCTCGTCTTTGAGTCGGTCGACTCCCGTCTAAGCAGTGAAACACTTTCAGTCAGTCTGGGTTTAATAATTTGGATTTCACATTTTAGTACAAGTGAGATTTAAACTGGTGCACAGCACTCATACCTGTCAGCTGAATGACGTTTCACAGGCTGGCCAGGCTTTGACTCACAGGAGTCCTTTCTGCAACAAAGGATTAGCATCACTAGCATCACATTTCATATAAGATGAGTGCGCACACACACGTTTATGTTGTATTCTCGAGCTTATTTCCTGGCTCCTGCACACCTATGTTTGTCTTTTTTGACCTCCAAGGCGGGCTTTTTGGGAGGGGGCGATTTAGAGTCTGAGGAATCTTTCCTGACAAAAGGAAGAATTTGTGTGTGATTTTTTTTTTTTAACCAAACCCATTTGTGAACAATAAAATGACAATAAATCCATCTCCCTTTGCTCTAAAATTCAACAATGATTTGTTTGAAGAAGCTTAACATAAACCCCAAACAGTCATCACACAGGGAATGACGCCCAAAGCTGAACAGGCATTTTCATGCTGATGACTTGCAAACCTTTCTCTTTTGGTTTCATCTGAATGTTTTCTAGACATTTTGGTATCCACTGAGTCTTTCCTGCAAAAAGAAAACAACTTTGGTACCAACACTAAACACCAGTGTTTCGTGTAAAACCAAAGAAACAGATTTCTTGAGGCCACTGATCGTCCAGAGACTGCGGCCAACATGTTTTTTTTATACATGAGAAACAGAACCATTCCCAGATCCCAGACCTGTCTTTCTTCACATGATCTGATGTCTTTTTCTGTGGAGGAAGCTTCGAGTCTGACTCCTTCCTGCTTTAGCAAATAAAAAACAGATTCAAATTCTTTATTCAAACAAATAAAGTTTGTTTTTTTCCCCAAAAAATATTTTCCCCGTCTGTAACTCGTCTGACTCAGACCTGTCTCTCTCCTTTTTCCCATCTATTGAGGGCCGCTTCGGAGGAGGAGGAGGGTGAAGGTGAAGAGGAAGCGGAGGAAGAGGAGCGTTGGGGTCAGGAGGCTCTTTTCTAAATGAAAAGACACCTCTGAGCTCAGATGAATCACTTCATAAACAGAGTGAATAATAAAAGAAAATCTTTACGGCACTGCAAAGAAAGTGGGCATGCAGAGCCTGACCTTAGCGGAGGAGGGGGATGTAGGTGAAGAGGAAGAGGAGCAATCGGAGCGTTTGGATCCAATGGAACTTTCCTGTAAATCAGCACTTGTTTGAGACTTCTTAAACTCTCTCGTTGTTTTCTGTCTAAACTCACTCAAGCACTTCAGAAACATGCACCAAACCACATCTGACCTCTCCTTCTTTACTTCCGCGGGAGGTCGTTTAGTCGGCGGAGAAGGAGGTCGGGGAGCGTGAGGGCGAGGAGGTCGGGAGGAAGAGTCTTTGCCATCCTTCCTGGACACATGTCACAACAGCAGAGATCAGACCGACGCAAAAGCCCACCCAACGATGCGGCATGCTGTTCAGGCACACAAAAACACACCTGAGTGACTCGCGTCAGCATGCACCATGCACAGCGGGAATCCTGTTAGGCCACGTGGAACACACTGACGCATGTTATGTCATTAGCAGCAACCGCGTGTCAGTCACTCGTGCTCTACAACTCAGGCAGCGTGAGAGTCCTAACCTGTCTTTCTGAACATCCACGGCGGGGCGTTTGACGGGAGGAGGAGGCCGAGCGGGTCGAGGAGGAGAGGGGAATCGGGTGGGATAGAGTACGCTGCTGTCCAACACACCTCTCCTGAAATATACAACCGAGTCTGAAGCTCTGCTGGATCTTTCTGGGAAGTAACGTGCGTCTTTTTGAGCCTCTACGTTCTCACCTTTCAAACAAGGGCTTGTGGACGTCAGTGGGTCTCTCTCTCTGAGGCTCGCTCAGCGGCCTCTCTCTCTGAGGTGTGCTGGTGAACCTCTCGTGGTTGTTTTCTTCTCTCTGTTTGTCCTGCCTCATTTCATCCGCAGAGCTCCCCTTCTTGAGCTCCGTGCGGTGTTTCTCTTTTTTGAGCTCTTCCGCGTGCCTCGTCTTTTTTGGTTCCTCTGATGGTTTCCCTCTCCTCGGCTCCGACTTGTGCTTTTCGCCCTGTGGGTCTTGCACAGGCTTCGGCTTCTTGTTATCGACCTCCACTTTGGGATTTTCTGGGGGTGTTTGTTTCTCTTTCCTGATTTCCTGCAGATGTTTTTCATTTCCAAGGTCCTCCGGGTGCTTTTCTTCCATGAGGTCATCAGCATGTCTCTTTTTGATTTCATGGTCATCATTGTGTCTGTCTTTCCTGATTTTATTAGCGCATTTTTTGTCATGATCTGAGTCTTGTTTTAGTTTGACTTCCTGCTCGCTGTGACTAAGAGAAAAAAAAAGGGAAGCACTGTTTTTACCTCTATGCAAGAATTACCACATTAAGTGTTAGAGGTGGAAGTGGGTTAAAAAAAATGGCAACTATATTAACATGAACATGATTTAAATCACTGACAAGCACAGAAGAATTCAGTGCTTTTGGTGCAGATAAACAGTGAAGGACACTTCATAGCATCTCAGCTTTTGCCCTACCTATGCACTTGTAAACAGTGCTGCCTTCAACATTTCAAATTGATCTTCTCAAGAACAGAACAACATCACTGTGCTGACTTCTATATTATATAATCTATCCCATCCAACATGGAAAAACGGCTTTTGTGCTTCTAGTCACTGTACACATCTGCAAATTTGTGGCTTTTTCTTTCAATATGTAGAATTTTTTGCCTTCTTTTTCACAAATATGGCAACACAGCAGCACCAGTCCACCTACAGCTGTCAGAGGCATAGACTGTAAAAGATATATGTAGCAAGGATATTATAGAAGTAACTAAAAACAATAAAATGGTGTGGAAAAAATTTATATAAAAATATATGAATTCTAAGTATTAATTAATTATATACAAATATAAATTAAATGTCTAACTGATTTGCTATAGTGTACTTGGGAAACTATCCATCTTCTTATTCAATTCTGGGTCACCAGGGTGAGCAGGTGGGGTCTCACAGTTAGGCTTGTGCCTGTTCCAGCTGTCACATGGTAAGAGGCATATGGACAGGTCGCCAGCTCGCTGCAGGACTAACACAAAGAGACAGACAACCACTCACACCTATGGGCAAATCATTAATTAACCTTACCACACTGACTGTGGGAGGAAATCAGACAGAACCCACGCAAACACGGTGAGAACATGCAAACTCCACACAGTAGGGTCGGACCACACGGCGGAGTCGAACCCAGGACCTTCTGGCTGTGTGTCAGCAGTGCTAACCACTGGACCATCATCCTGCCCAACGTTAAAAAAAAAAACTAACTAAAGAGAAACAAAGGAGGAAATATTTTTGGTTTTAGTCAGTTTGATGATTGAAACCCCAGTGTCATCTCACTTGTTGTCAAAATTACGTCATGACACCAAAAACTGAACAGTAGGCAGACGGATGTTGATGTTGTTCACATGTAGAATAGAGGTCAGACCATCTCTTACAAAGTAAAACATTTATAAATCCGATTATTGCTGTGAAGCAACTAAATGCATCTGTCTCTGTTTTTCCTTTAACAACAACTCATTTGGTTAGTACGTGACTGTGACGTCTTTTCCACATACACAGACAATATTACCAAAACCTGTTTTTAAAGAAAAACTATAATTTGATGCTTTTTACATTAATGCACCTCTCCAGTTCTGTCTCATTTGCTTACATGGTGAACTTGACAGTCCTACGTTCACTGTTGGGTCCTAAGCAGCATCAGGAGCCCAGGATTGGGACTTGTTAAGCATGAAGTCAATTAGCTCAACAGAAAAATAAAGGGTGAGCCCTTGAGTCTGAGTCGCCCCTGAACTGAAATTCTTGAAGACAGTCTCTCGCTCTCTCTCTAGTTTAATAAGGACATCTGAGCAAAGCTGAAGATTTACCTCAAACTGATGTCACAATTTTCATTCTGAGCGCCAGCTGACGATTATTGATGGACACGTTTGCTTAGACACAGGATGTCTGCATAACTGTGACTCACCTGCCCTCGCAAAGAGTAGTGTTTGTATTATAATACCTGTTCTGAACTTCCTAAATTTGGATTCTAATAAATATCCACTGGCAGCAGATGTTTTTGGCTGATTTCCCTTGTTTAATTTAGCACAACTTTTTTACACCAGATATCCTTCCTGACACAACCCTCCCATCTATCCAGGCTTTTAGACGGGTGCAAAGAGTACACTAGCATGTGATTGCCTGAGACTGGGTTTGTGTGTCTTTCTGGTCTCGAAACAGGGATCCTTGACATGTAACCACCACACCATGGACCCAGCGTACTGTGATATTTAAAAACACTAACAATAACACAGAAATAAAAAATCTTCAAAGTGAAACGAGCAAAACCAAACAAGAACTTACCTGACACTAAACTGAATTACGAAATTAAAAAAAAGGAATGACTCTGACATGTAGCCCTCGAGACATCGTCATCCACTGATTTGTGGTCTCCCATCTACGGTGGCCCTGAGAGATCAAACGCACTGCAACTTAAGAAAACACCAGCAAATAGAAAAAATACTGGAAAAGCAGACAAAAAACAACAGAATTAGGGGAAAAACCCCACAATTCAAGTGTTTCTGGGAACACAATAACATGACGGACCAGCTGCAGAAGTAGAAACCAAAATATGTGAAGGATCGCAGTGAGACATGCTTAAAGAAGTGGAGGATTCATCACTGTTGTGAGGGAGAAAAAGACACAGGTAAAGTGTGTTTTAATCACATTATTCATGTAATACTTTAGATACATATTTGCTATTAGCCGTTTACTGTTATATTGTTACTTCTGCAGCTGTTCCGACTCGTTATTGTCTCCCCAATAGCACTTTAATTGTGTTGTGTGAGTTTTTTGTTTGTTTGTAAGCTCTTGTGGCGCTGTTTTATTCAGCCTCTGTTGTGTTTTGTGTGCTTTCGCAGGATTTTTCTACTACGTGTTGTTTTCTTAATTTGTGCGTTTGACCTCCCAGGACCACCGTACCCATCTTTGTTTATTGTTGGTCATGGTGAGAAACACTAATACAGCAGCAACTGTCAGTCACAATGCAGAATAACCTAATTCAATAGTGTCTAATCACAACAACTGACACCCCAAGGCACTTTATATGGTAAGGTACAGACCCTACAATACTACAGAGAAAATCCCAACAATCAAATGACCTCCTATGAGTAAGCACTTGCCAACAGCGGGAAGGAAAAACTCCCTTTTAACAGGAAGAAAGCTCTGGCATAATCATGCTCAGGGAGGGGGTGAGGGGAGGGAGACAGGACAAAAAAAGAGAGTCCAATTCATGAGATTTTAACTTGTGACTGAGAACATAAAATAATTTGTAAAATATATCCTGGTGGGTAATAAATCGACTCACAGACTTCTGGAGTCGCCCTCTGCTGGCTGTTAGAAAGAATGACGTGATAGAAAAATGAAGTCTGCAAAAAAAAGATTTTTCCAGCGACATGGGATATTTTTGGTAAATTTGAGGTTTTTTAGGGTGCTGAATCCAAAAATGATCTCCATTTCCCTCCATCACGTACAGTGTTTTTGCAAAACATGAGGAGTTTACATTAAAAAAAAGCACAACAGCGATGAAAAAAACCCATATTTTATTACAATTAACTATGCAGAATTGTTCTGAGACTCCTTACCTTTCGGTATGAACAAAATAAACCTGTTGGGACATGATCATCTGAACTCCTCACACCGCCAAACCCACCATACCCCCCTCCTCCTACTGACCCCCCTCAATTCCTCGCATTTTCTATTTGTATTTCTCTTGGGTCTCGCTCTTAGAAATATTAAATTAATGTAAGAAATCATTATTGGATATGGTTTTTTGACTCAAGTATAGGATACCAGATTTCAGTTTAAAAAGGGAAACTGTACACTTAATTACACTAAAAACATGAGTTTTGAAAGAAAACCTGACGAGATGGAATTTGTTAAATAATTTTCCTGGTTTCAGTGAGTAAAAATCTATAAGAAACAGTCAAAAAATCCTATGCAGTTTTTTGGTTGCAGACCTGTGTTATTAAAGCAATGCAACAGACTTTGCAGTAAGCTGAAGGAATGTGTCTCTCTCCATCTGTCCTCTTCTCAGGCCTTGTTGTGGCTACACTGCTATCTGTTATCCAAAGCAGTTAGAATCATGTTCAGAACAAGTACGCCAAGTAACTGTTTCGCTGTAATAGCGTCACACACATATCTTTTCCCAGGATAACACTGGAAGAAGTGTATAAATGAAACTCGCGGTATTGCCCCGGCGAGCAATTGCATAGACGTTCACTGTGTATGCTTTTGCTTCCTTGCAAGTAAAATAAACACACTACCCTGTGTGTTTCACTGCATAAGAGAATTTTTCTTTCAAACAGGCTTTTCTGTGCAGTTTATCATTCAGGGGTTAAAAGAAGTCTCCCTATTTAAAATTTATGATGCTACTTAAACGATAAAATGTGGTTCACAAATCTGTTCTGTCTTCAATGTTGTTAAACACCCCAAACCGGTCGCAGCAAATGGCTGCCACTCACTGAGCCTGGTTCTGCAGGAGGTTTCTTCCTGTAAAAAGGGAGTTTTTCTTTCCCACAGTTGCCAAGTGCTTGTCAAAGGGGGTCATTCAACTGTTGTCTTATTGTAGGGTTTTGAGGCAGCTCCCGTTGTGATTCAGCACTATACAAATAAAACTGAACTGAATTAAATCATCCGAATGTAGATAACCCAGGCAGTAGATTATCTTGAAATTTTATTTTAACTTTAAATATTTCAACGCTTTTTTTTTAAAACAAAGCTTTTGTCACTTTTAGCAGAGTTATTTTTCAAGGTGTTTTTATGAATGTGAAGAAAATACTTTGGTTCCAGTGCACTGTTAAGCCACACACACACATCATTATGGAGCTGACAGCAGGCAGGCACAGCAGGTATGCGGACATTAACCAGAACTTCACTTCATTATGTGTGTGTGCTCTTTGTATTAAATGTCACGTTAAGTGTACCTGTGTAGTTTCTGTGTAACCGCTGTGAAACCACTGACCTGCTCTGCGTCTCTGAGGGAGAGCTGTTTGGAGAGGCTGCTGTTTTGCTGGAGTTCAAACCATTCTTGGTCTCAGACGGTTTCTCAGGATGAGAGCGGCCAGAGTCTGCATGAGTGCATGTTTTGGAGGAGAAATCATATCAGCAAATCAGACTCCGTGCTGATGTATTTACTGCACAAGCAACCATTTCACCGCTGTGAAAACACTGTAGCATGCATGTAAATCAGTGTGTGTACCCAGAAGTCTTTTCCAGTCTTTAATGAGGACTTTTGCCGAAGCAATCACTTCTTCATCTGTGCAGTGCTTCCTGATACCGTTAACAGACATTCCAATTCTCGTTTCCTGAAGCAAACATAGACACAAGGGTTAATTATTTTCTTTTTTCCACATTTCCCCAGGATTCCATGATGATCAGCAAAATTACAATTTAACCCACCTGTAGAAGTTTGAGAGTCATATTAACGCCTTTCAGCTCCTTCAGCAGGTCAATGGCGCCTTCCTGTATTCACCAAATGGTGACATCGTTACTTGCAACCCCCTAACTCTTGAAAGGGTTCATTTAGAAATGCGTAATAACACTGTAAAGCACAGATCTGGCAACAAGTATGTGTTAACGTTTCAAAAAAGAAAATGCAATGTAGTTAGCAAACAAGAACAGTTTCACTTCTTTGTTATTATTTTTCATCAGCACTCGATGGCATTTTTACAGCATGTATCAGGGCACAGATTAGATCCACTTTTTTGCACGGCTGTTTACTCCGATTACAGTTGGTGGCATTATCTTGTGCAGCCCTCTAACTGTGCAGGAGCGCCGCGAACAATGTCGCGTTTGCAGATTCACTCACAACACAAGCACGGCCTTACGCCCACAGGCCGCGGTGTTTACTTTCTGTTCTGCGCACTTCCATGTCCGTCAAACTCGCTAAGCATATTCAGAAAGAGAAAAAAGAAAAGCTTTTGACAATCACAAAAGAGCTGGGCTACACAGCAGAGCTGCACACTGACACTGAAACGGTCCTGCAAGAGAAATACACGCAAACCCACGAACACCTGTTGGTCGTTTGTACGGTCAAGCTCGCACTTCACTTCTGCACACTTTCCAAACACACCGAGTCTGCAGGAATCAAACTCGTGTTTAACGGAAAAGAACAGGAACCCATTTTTATTTATGGAAAAGTCTCTCGCGGGCCT
>VVHJ01006620.1:0-10895 GCA_015107715.1 Tylochromis polylepis
GGTGAACCCATTGTGAAACCTAGCCCCACCCTATCATGTGATTTCCTGAGGTCAAAAGCCCAGGATGTGAGTGGGTGTTAAGGCATCTGGGAAGGGATCTCAAAACTGGATTATAGATGGCAGACAGTTGGTGTCGTAAGCCACTGCCTCTGTTCAAAGATGGTCGTTCACAGTGGACATAGATGGCTTCTTTCACTCCTCGTTCAAACCATCTGTCTTCTCTGTCCAAAATGTCAACATCGGCATCCTCGAAAGAGTGACCTTTGTCCTTTAAATGCAGATGGACAGCTGAGTCTTGTCCCGTCGAGGTGGCTCTTCTATGCTGTGCCATGCGTTTATGAAGTGGCTGTTTGGTGTCTCCAATGTAGAGGTCTGAGCATTCCTCGCTACACTGTACTGCATACACTACATTGTTAAGTTTGTGTTTAGGAGTTTTGTCTTTGGGATGAACCAGTTTTTGTCTGAGTGTGTGGCTGGGTCTGAAGTATACTGGGATGTCGTGCTTGGAGAAGACTCTCCTAAGTTTCTCTGATAAACCGGCTACATAAGGGATGATAATATTGTTGGGTTTGTCTTTCTGATTCTCGCTAGTTGCTAGGGAGTATCAGAAGGACAAATGGAACAATAGGAACGTTTCAAGGAAACCTAAAGAATTCCAGATGTTTTTCTTTCCAAGCTCCTTAGACAACGATGACCTGGATAACTGAGAACCTTCACAGACACTTTGATGGCATATCTGTAGCTTTCGCAATTAATTAATTTTTTTGCTATATTATCAGAACTAACTGCAGCGATGGTCAAAATGATTAAACTCTCGGTGGAAAAAACAACAACAACAAAAAAACAAAACAATTTTCCCTTAATAGTTTTGAGTGGGCCAGTCGTTCAATGTTGTCATTATTTCCAACAAACCATCTGCTGCTTGCTCACACCCACAGCAAATGTAAATCTGAGTGAAAGATTCAAGACGGAGGCCCACTAAAAAGCTGCTCACTAAACTTCGTAATTACTAGAAGATGCTGCACTTTCAAATCCTCCATCACACAAATGACAACTGGAGGCGTTTTAGCATTTGAAACTTCAGACAATATCATAGATCAAAGAGTCTACCATCACTGAAAATAGAAACAGGTGAAAAGTACCATGAAGCAGGATCTTCACTCGATTTAAAAAAAAAAATGGCTAGAGGCACTTCTTGTGTGCAATAAGGAGAGCATAAAACCTCTGCTTATGTGTTTGTGTTTTGTGATTTGCGCTCCGGGCAGTCGAGGGCCATCTGCATTGAAATGCCAGTGGCTTTAAAAAAAAAGAAAATCAATAAAATTACATAAAGTTCAGTGGAACTTTAATATCAGCCACCCAGTGTAGCTGTGGTGCAGGGAATGTCACTTACTTTTCTTTCAATGCACAAGATATAAATCAGTTCCTAGCATGCAGGTTTGCAGAGAGAAGGATCTTCTAATACATGCCAGAAAACACACATCCAGCAAATGTGGAAATCCTGACACAAGAAAGAAGCAGCCTTTCACACATATTCAGTCTTTTTTGCTTCTTTCCTGTCCACCAGTCCTATTTTTCCTTCCTCTTTCCCATCCTATGAACTGCAGGGATTTACTTGGTATGGAATCTTGCCGCAGTGCTCTCTCAGAATGCTAATATGCTCAGCTGATGTGGGTCAGGACTTAATCCTGTAGAAGTGATTATCACTGCACGGCTGGAACTTCTCTATCATTACCACTTGGTACTTTTCAGTCATTTCATTATCATTCCCAGAAAGACAAACACATCACTTTGGCAAAACAGGAACAATTAAAGTGAAAATTATACATTGTAGACCTGCACCCAGCAAGATTATGTTTTAAATCTTTGTGTATTCATTATCATGGTGTGTGTAAAAAATCTTTCTGTGTCCCAGTTTAAGAATCATTTTAAGCTTTCTTTTAGCACAATACTGTACGTGATTAGTCCAGGACAAGACTACTTATTTATGTGAATATTAAAAAAAAGATAAACAAAGCCAGCTACAGCCCCGGGTGGACTCCTTCTTCTGCAAAAAGTAACGCCCAGAAAGTAGAAGCCAAGATGCAATATGAGAGGAACTGGCCCTCACATGCATCGGGATGACGTAAGGGGGACCTGAGACCATACCACACCAGTTTATTTATAATGCACTTTTAAAAACAAAACACGGCTGACCAAAGTGCTGCACAATAACACCAAATATAAAAGCCGGAAGGTAAAAGACACAGAAACACAAAAGTAAAAAGTAACTCGGGATCACAGACAACATTTTGTCATGAAATGTCTAATCTGGCCTTCCTCTTCTTGAGTGTAACCAGTGGTTTCCACCATGTTGTAAACCCGCTGTGTTTCAGTCCATGAAGATACATCTTGACTTTTAGACTTTGACAGTGATGCAGCTGCCTCCTCAACAGTGTTCTTAACTTGATTAGATGCTGGGAAGGGATTTTTCTTAACCAAGGAAGGAATTCTGTAATATATTGTGGCGGGGTGTGGTCCCTGGCGCGGCTGCAAGGGAGGAGTGTGGCAGTGAGCTCGGTGGGCGGGGCTCAACAGGTGCTGGCTGTCAGGGGCTGATGGACTGTGCTTATCTGTTTCAGTGAGAAGGAGAAGGGTGTGGTAGTACGGAGGAGTCGGGAGCGTGCTGTCACTGACGGAGGAAGTGACCATCCGTGTGTGGATGTGTGTGTGTGTGTGTGTGTGTATATAAAAATAAAGTTTGTTAACAGCAATACCCGTATGCGTGTCGTGGGGAGCCCGGACGCGCTACATATATACTTTAGCTGTCTTCTGTGGTCGTTCAGATATCTTTGGTGTTACTGAGCTGGTGAATGCATTCCTTTTATTTAAAAATGTACTGGATTGTCTAGTTGGTCACTGCTAAAGTTTCTTCAGTCTCTTTGATTGGTTTATTTTTATTTTATTTATTTATTTTTTGCCTAATGATGGCATTCTTCATTTGCGCATTGACATCTCTTTGGACCTCATATTGAGAGCTCCAAATGGAAGTTTAGTACTTGGAATCAGCTCCACATCTTTCATATGCTTAATTTGTCATGGACTAATGAGGTAACAGGAACTACTTTTCAGTCAACTTCCAATTACTTTTCAGCCTCTGAAAATGGGGGACTGGGTATGAAAAATGGCTTTAATTCCTCAACAGTTAATCTGGTACTTCTGTTAAATCCCTTGAATTAAAGCTCAAAGTCTGTACTTCAATCACACATTTACTGTTTGATTTAAGATCCACTGTGGTGGTGTACAGAGGTAAAATTACAAAGTTTGCAAATTGTGTCACTGTCCAAAAATCTACAGACCTACCTGACAGGGTTTCAAACATATTATGGTGTTACCTGTACATTTAGAGCCTGAATTGTTCACTAGGGACAAACTATCAGGTAAAAATATATGTGGGATGAACTTCAGAAGAGAACTGCAAACACAGAAAAGGGTGAATGTAAATCTACAATACAATTCTGTAATCATGCACTGCAGTTTTGCTCAATTACATGCTTGCGTGTATGTATTTTGTTTGTTCACCAGTGCGTGTTCACGCTGTTCATTCACACAGGTGAAAAGCCAAGCTACCTGCAGAGCATGGGGAATTTAAGTAATGGAAAAGTTATATGTTTCCCAAACAGAGTTAAAGCCAAAAGGGAATACTGTTGTTCTGCTGGAAATAACATTAGTGCATGCTTGAGCAACCACATTCACAAAGAAACAGGGAGCCTGATTGAGGGAAAGACACCATTTGATATCACTGTGTGGATGCAGTGCCAATATATATTGAAATTCTGCTTTTTTCACTGCTATTTCTGACCAGCTGCTGAATGTCAATGATAATCGCTAAAAGATGTGTACCAAAAGCCCAAATAAAATGCTTTTAATATGATTTACTCTCTCACTGAGAAACTTATATAAAAAGGGGCTTGACAAACAAAGATAAGTAATTATGAGTTACAAATAATGAGCATTTCCAACCATTTGTTTCAGATTAAAGTTGGATCTATTGATTTCAGTAGGGAAAAATAAATTTACAAATTTCATTTAAGAACAGGAATCACAAAAGAAAGAGATAAACTAAAGAGTGATGGCACCAGAGATAGAAAATACAGGAGTTCAAAACCAATGAATGGTAAAGAAAGTGATGAGGAGGAACCCCACAAAAGAGTGAAAGTGACAGATTATTTGGGAAACATGGCCTGATCAGGTGGGCCTGTCCTACTAAAGGGAACAAGAGATGAGGCCAGAGAAGTCCTTGTAAGCTTGGCTACACTTGCACGTACGTAAAGGTGACTAATTTTCTCATTTTACAGTTGAGGACAAAATGTTGTAATGGCCTATTTTGGCTGAATCAGTGATGGAATCCACTTTAGCTACACATTACGCTCCACTCGATCCACATCTGTTCTCAGTCTGCCTAATTCTTAAAGGTCACACAGGAAACTGCCAACACACAAAGGTTATGTTATCTCTAATAGCGGAGCGCATGCGATTAGAAAAGCCACTGAGTGGAGAAGAAATGAAGTAAGAAGAGGTCAGAAAGGTTATTAGCAGGTAGCAAACCAGCAGTGCGAAGTTGTTAGCTTTGTAATAACTGCCAGCCACACTTCATATAGAAAAAAAAAGCTGGAGCTATGCAATGACACAGTAAATAGGTGCATGGATAACAGAAAGAACAGTTCAGATAGACAACAAAATCTATCATCTAGCAGGACTATAACAAGCTGTTATAGTGTTAAAACAAGCTGTTTCTACAATAAACATTAGGATCTAATGCTGGCAGGATGGGATAGATGGGAAGGACTCTATAAGAAATTAAAGTACACATCTCCTGACAAAAGTTAAAAGTTAAAAAAAATCTTGAAGTTATAATAAAAAATGAGAAATGGCAGGCCAGGAAAGTTTGTGACCATGTCTTATGTTTATTGTCAGACCTGGTTATTATTACGCAACTAAGACTAGTATAAAAGAAATGCTGCTTCCAGGGTTAAAGGAAAGGAATTCACAGGTCACTGAATGGGACAGAAACCACAAGTTCTACTGTAAAAGTCACATGTCCCTGCATTTTCCACAAAACAAGAACAAAGAGAATGATTTAACTTGAGGAATAAACTAACAAAAAAACCCCAAAACATTCCACCGTAGACACTATGAATTTACACTCTCCTTTCAGTAACAGGTTGTTACAATGAAAGCTGTTTTCTTACATAACGCTATGCTACACCACCATGATGCAGTAGAAGAGTAGTTGGATACCTACTGGAGGCTCCAATAGGTATGAAAAAGTAAGCCATTTCTGGTTTGGTTTGAATCAGATATTGCACAGATAATGTGCTTCTGAGATGACATCTATTAATGTATTTAGATAACCCTGGAGACAAAATTGGTTCTTTTGCTGGGTTCAGCAAAAAAAAAAAAAAAAAAATTCTACCATAGTAATTTTGTAATATGTTGTGTTGTTTATCTGACGTTATATTTAGCTAATTTTAAGACGTGTTAAGGACCAGATGATTTTTAAAACCTTGTGAAACCTTGAATTGAAAGCAGGTTTATTTTCTTTTTACTATGACTGTAAATGATGCTGGTCTGGCTTTAAATGTGCAGGAGAGACACTTGAGTAACTTCCACTAGCACCACATTATTTCTTTTGTTTACTTTAATGTTTAATATTAGTAAAAATTAGCTAGCATGCATTGCCTAGCATTAAAATAGCCTTTGTCAATTGAAGACTAATGTTTTACCCATTGTTTGATAGGCCTGTTGTTCTTGTTGTTTTGTCAGATTTATAACATACTGAATGCCAATTGGAAGAATTTTTGCCAGGGTTTCAAACAGACCCTAAACTGCCACTGGAAATGAGCACACAATGGCCATAGTTTTTCCACCTGGGGACCTGTCTTTATCTTTGTAGGCGTTGCTTTCAGTCAGTTGCTAGTCACTAGCCTTGTTCTGTTTAATAAGTTAGCACTAGCTGCTTTACAGTTGTTAAAAAAAGGGGGTTTGTAAAATTAAGTCCCGTTCATCCTGCAATGTTGTCATTTTCTTCTTCATATGCTTAACACAATAACAAAATCCTCAACTTTTCTCATGTGCAGAAGTGCATTACACTGCAAAACACACAATGCAAACGATTGTTTCGTTTAGTTCCATTTGGTTCTTTGGCCTAATAAATCAAGCTAGCTGTCACTAAAGAGCATAACAACACCAACAACAAAAAAGAGAGTGAGTAAAAAAGTGTGATATCTTTAATGTTGTGCTATATACAGTATGCAACAGTAAACAGGCACCCCCACAAATACATAAAACAGTTGCAGCTGCATGCTAACTGCCTAGTAACTAAGTAAGAATTTTTCCTTTTGTTTCAAAGGGGGCAATCATTACCATAGAGGGTGGTTATTAAGGAAAGTAAAGCTACTACTTAGCATGCCTATTCTTCCATTGTTTAATACTAATAACACTTTTCAGAGGTTGAAGGGAGCAGTTAAGTCAGGAAGAAGAGAAGCTGGGAGGAGGAAAGTGCAGAAAAGAAGGCAAGAGGAGGCTAAAATAGTTAAAGGAAATGAGGCTCGGTCTCATCCCATGAATGGATAAATTACAGTTAAAAAAAGATTTGTCAGGTTTTTTTTTATTTCAAATTTACGAACTTAAATTTCATCTTAGACACTTCCCTGAACAGTAGCAAGAATATTAAAAGCGACAGCCTTAGTAAATTTTAGCTGACTGTACCCTGCCCTAATTTTCCCCCACCTCTCCAGACTAGCACCGGCTAGCACCTCTTAACACCAATTTTGCAAAATAAAACAAGCCAATCACAGTCAGTGTGACAATGTTTATGGTAATGGAAAAAATCTAAGATAATTATCTGACTATGTGTTTATTCATAAAATTATGCAAATCATACACAAACCACTTTTATAATGTCTTCATTTCTCTGCTCTGTAATATATTTTGATCTGCATGTGTGACTGTGGAGAGAAAAAGAGAAAGGGACACCCGAAAGACAAAGACAGAGAAAGTCCATTAACACACTTGTAAATGAGTCTCAGCTATTTACCACATGCTGGGCCTCTTGAATTACTGACTGTGTTCAGGATACAGATTGCAGATGGCAATTAAAGATGAACCGTGTGTGCACAGATAGAAAGATGCACACACGCGCAAAAACAAGACGCACGCGCACACAAAGGCATGCACTAATGTAAGCTTGCATACGCTCTCCTTAAGGCAGTAGTTCAGTGCAGATCTACTGATCTCCATAGCAACATTCGCTGCCGTGGGCGATGGTGACATCATGAAGATTGATTGTCATAAAAAAACAAAACTGGAGCTGGTTTAAAGGTGTTAGCTAAAGTGCAAAATTGCTCCTGATTGCTGGGTGAGGTTGTGGCCTCCAGCCAGAGGTCTTCTTTAGTTAGCAGAGAACAGACATACGTGAAGTGCCTCATCTGGTCTCCAAAGAGATCTGCTTATGTAACACAGAAACAGAGAAGAAGAAGAAAGAGAGTTACTGTAGCTAGATCTCTCAGGTTGAAACGCTCAGTGTGGTCCTTCTCCTCTGCTTTCTGTTTATACCTCCTCCTCTTTCTCTCCTCTGTCTCCTTATCGTTTTCTGTCCGACCGCCTCCTCTCAAGTCTCCTTTCTTGTCTCTCTTCACACCACCGACTGATCTCCCTCTTTTTCTGCTAACTCTTTTACCCCTCACTCAACACCAAGGCTTGGTGCAGCATGGTGACTAACCCCATCGTCCGAATGCAGCCTATCGCCTGCCGGAAACATCAGAGCGCTGAAGTTTAGAAGTTCTGTCTTGCCTTCTTCGTCTTTTTTTCTCCCTCTCTCACCATCCTGCCTAGTTTTTTGGCACTTGTTTTTCTTCATTTTTCTGTTACATAACAGAGACAGAAGTGGAGCAAGCTTCAAAGTGAATGGCAAAGCCGCCTTTTCCCCTGCTCGCTTTGCTGTTCATGCATGTCATTCCAATGCCAACTCCCTCCCCATTTCTCCCCGCCTATCTCTCCCCATCCTTGTCATTATTTTTTTTTTCCACTACTTCATCCTTGCTCCATCCTTTCTTGTTAGCCTACATCAGTTTCTTTCTGGCTAATTTTTTTCTTTCTTTTTTAATCACCTTTTGTTGATGTAGTCTGTATTTCAAATTCCTCTCTTGCATTATGCCCCCTGACCTTGCCATTGGTGCTTTGACCAAATAGAGCAGGCAGCGACTGGAAGAGGATGAAAGGGCAATTTCTGAAAGAAGAGACCCTCTAATAAGGAGACTGGTCTCATTATGTCTGCCTCCTCACCCTGTCTACCCTTGTTGTGTCAAATACAGAGTGATGCTGGGATGAGTGGGGTGCTTCTTTTCTTTGATTACCTGTCACTGAACTTGAGCATCAGCAGCCCGATGAGGTAAAAGCTACCATTATCTAAATAGTTTCTCTTTAAAGACATCTTTGGGCTTAAATGTGGAGAAACTCTTACTGGTGACTGACTTAGAACGAGTGCTTGGGATTGCCTGGATAATGATTGTGCTTTAGTCCTAGCAGACACACATGCACAAACACAAACACATGACTGACTGCCTGAGTGAATACGCACACTGACAGTGAGCAGAAAGTTGAGCTCAAAGCAGGCAGTGAAGGCAATCTGTGGCTCTCGTCAGGGCTAGACCCGGTGGACATGGCACGCCAAGTTGAAACTAAAGCTGACTGAAGCGTCAAGTCACAATCCCTCACATCTTCTAAGTAGCGCTTTACAAGACCACAACAGAGGGTCACCTGTCAGCTGACATGAAAGCACATGGTGAAAGTAACAGAAAATAACACACTAGTTTGTGTATTCTGCTCCCGAAAATAACACAGACAAACACACCTAAGCAATCGAGCCAACTCTTTTCACAGCCATATTTTGCCTTATTATTAAGATTCACACAACCCTTACTATATGGTATAGTTTGAGTAGTGTACAACACATGGACTCTAGTGAGTTCATATTTGTATTTGCTTTTATTCTGTCTCGTAAGCTATATATAACAGATGGACTTGAAGCCTTGCGGTGAGTGTTTTAACCATCATCATGTTGGTTGAAACTGATTGTGACAAGCAAGGTAGAGATCTGACTGAGAACCTGAGGGGCAGTGTTCGCTCATACAAAAGTGATTTATGAATCACAAGGTTACCATGCTCTAAAGCATATCTGACTTTAGAGTCTTTTTTCACATAAAAGTGCATCATATAGTATCATATAAGATAAGAAAAAAAGTGATTGAGACCATAAATTTATTAGGAATGTTTTTGCTGAGGTCACAGATCAATGCAGCAGAAGGGTCCCTTTCGCACAGACAATCACACTTACCAGTCTTTCAGACACATCCATGCACTCTGTATATGCCTATCTCTTATATACAGTGCAGCTTTCAGAAAATACATGGAGTTCATACAATATAGATAAGTCTGCATATTTTGGATGGGTATATATGGTGTTAGGACCTGAACTGAGAAAACTATTGATTAAAAGAGCTATTTCATGCTCTTCTACCATCATAGAAAGAGAATACAAAATTAAGGGGACACTGCATTAAATAGGCAGGTGGTCAGATAGCCTTTTGTCACACCAATTCAGCATGCTGAATTAGCTGCTGAGATTGGTACCTCAGCAGCTGGGTATGAATCAAGAGTGTGTCCACACCTTTCTTGCATCTCTTGGCCTCACTTCAGCCGTGGTGGGCAATTTAAAGGTAGCAGTAAACAAACCCCTGTGTATGATGCACAGTAGGGTGTTGTGTTTGACTTTCTAGCATAAGTGTGTGGGGCTGCTTATGACTATGTCTCTGTACAGTTTCTCATTTGTCTGCTTTCCTCCCTCCCTCTCCTTTTACGGTTAGGCATGAGAGAAGCAGTTACTTCATTTATCATACTGCAGTCTCCTGCTCTGTGCCCCAGACTTAGTGATTAATGACGACCGTTCACACACTTAAACATTCAGCTTTGTTTCGGTGACACACTACTTACCAACCGGTCACCATGGGTTACTTAACACTGGGTCACTGTGGGGCTACAACCAAATATAATGACATATCTGCGGAGTGACCTTTAAGGGTTCTCAGTGTGTGATTTTTATCTCTGTGCTGTAATATAAATATGTCATTTATCACAAAAGATTAACATAACTAAATGGGCATCTTTAGAAAGTGCTGCATAGTCCTTTTCTTTACTCAAAAACTGCACTTAAGAGTTTTGACATGCTATTTACATGAGCATTTGCTTTTCTGATGCTACTGTGTGTCTACTCATACATCATTTCAGGATTGCTACCCCTTTTTCTCTTCACTACATTTATTTGATAACTCTAGTTACTCTGAATACAATAAATACAATTTTTACCATCCATCTTCTCCCGCTTATCCGGGCCCAGGTCGCGGGGGCAGCAGCCTAAGCAGAGAAGCCCAGACCTCCCTCTCCCCAGCCACCTTCTCTAGCTTGTCTGGGTTCCCGGGCCAGCCGAGAGATATAATCTCTCCAGCATGTCCTGGGTCTGCCCCGGGGCCTCCTCCTGGTGGGACATGCCCAGAACACCTCACCCAGGAGGTGCCCTGGAGGCATCCTGGTCAGATGCCCGAACCACCTCAACTGGCTCCTTTCGATGTGGAGGAGCAGCGGCTCTACTCTGAGCCCCTCCCGGATGGCTGAACTTCTCACCCTATCTCTAAGGGAGACGCCAGCCACCCTTCGGAGGAAGCCCATTTCTGCCGCTTGTATCCGCGATCTCGTTCTTTCGGTCACTACCCACAGCTCATGACCATAGGTGAGGGTGGGGACATAGATCGACCAGTAAATCGAGAGCTTCGCTTTTACACTCAGCTCTCGCTTCACCA
>VVHJ01006621.1:0-10732 GCA_015107715.1 Tylochromis polylepis
TAGTGATGGAAACATAAGGCCAAGGTGTCTCTACTCATGCTGACATGCTCCTTCTGTCTTCTGCAGTACAAAAATGACTGGTATAGATGGGACAGGCAACCGAGGTAAATGTTAACACTAGCTGGAAATCTGTATCGTCTATAGCACTGTAAGTGTGTATGTGTGTGTTTTCAATATGATACGTAGTAACATTTAGATAGCTAGATTGCCTGAGACACTGTGCTACCGTCTTTGTTGTCCACATTCATTCATCATGAGCATAATAGATGACATCATTCCCAGTACTGATTTATCTTGTTAGCTGAGAGCTCACTGTATTAAGAGCACACCTGTCTACAACGAAAAATAAGATTAGTAAATATTGTAAGTTATTTCATTTACTTTAATAAAGAATTGCTGTTGAAGAGAGATGACTTTTTCCTCAAGCTCTGGTGCTATGATATTCAAGGGTATGAAAGATAGTCAGTTGCATCCTTTGAAAAGATTCTGAACTTGATTGATATCACCAACAGAGCATAACAAAAAAAAGATGATATTTAGAATACATTTAGGATTCTCTCCATACCAACATCCACTAAAGACAAGGATGTATTATATTCAACAGTATCTGCAAGCAAGGAAAACAGAAGCAGAAGGCTCGTGTAAAGGACACATTTTATTCAGTAGTATGCTTTCAAATGAATCAAAAAGAGAGTCCTAGTGTAGATCTCCCTGTTCTCATCTGATTTGTGTTCTAGATTATATTTTTACAAAAAAGCACAATCAGCAAACTGGTTGCTGAGATGACACGTGTTTTATTCCCTCATAAAGATAAAAGGCTCTTTGATCTCTTTTTGTACCATTTTGTTTAAAGCTCTTTATGCCATCATGAATATTTAATTGTCATTTTACAGTGTGACAGGCAATTCAACTGGTCTCGCTTAAAGAGAGAGCGATATTACGGCTTTTTTCATCACATTAATGCTTGAAGTTGTATTCTCCCTTTATGGAACCGTTGGAATCCACACTCGGCCTTTTCTTTCATGGCCGGAGGACTTGATTTCTTTAAAAAAAGAAAGAGCCCGCTGATAACTCTTCCAAGTGATGGCATTCAATAATTCCCTGTGCTTGTATTTCATTATTCTTCTTATAATTAAATTTTTTCAGCGTTATCATAATCTTCTGGGGTGGCTTCAGGGTTCAGTGCGATTGTTCGGTGGGTGACTGACAATATGTGGGTCGAATAGTTCCTTTTTGAGAGGGTTTGTAAAAAGAAAAATATCATTATAGATTGATATTGGTTTTCTGGCAAATTCTCTGTATTTATCCAGTTTCGTCTCATGCCTCTCTTACTTTGTTGTACAGCAGGATATTCCCAGCTAGTATTTGCTAGTATATACATACTCCTGAGGCAAAAATGTTTGTTACTTAAAACAGCATCCCGTATGAAGACAGCGACCACTTTTCTGTTGGAAAAGTATGTTCTGTGACAGCTGATGATCGTAGAAGGTTTTTGACAGAATAACCCTCATATTACAGAATTCCCAAAGAAAGTGGTGACACGGGGCTCGGCATTTTTACAGAAAATACAAAAACTTTGTTTACTTCCAGCGTCACTGCAGCCTCTGTATTTACATGCTCTGCTGCAGTTATCTGGCAGGCCTGACACTGTGATCACAAGTTAAATAGCATGCTGCCTGACACAAATCACCCTGCCTGCTCAAGCATGTATTGGAAATCAATTCTGTGCAGGCAAGCCATACAGCACTGGAAAGGGGCTTTCCGATGTCCCTGTTTTGCCTTATGTGCTAAAGAGGTAAATACCATTGCTATACTAAAGAAAGCCCAGTTGTCTAAATTCTTGTTAAAACAATAGAATCCCTGGAAATAAATGGTAAGTGAGAGTTTTTCGTTTCTTCACATATTACATGCCTTATGGAAATCAAAAATTGCTAATCCCTTTTTTGGGATGTAATATGCAAGAAAAACAGGGAAAAATAAATGAGATCCATGAAACATGATCAGCCAAACCTGATCTGTGGTCCTTTGTACATTCGACCCTATCACCTTGTCTGTCATGACACTGCAGAATGGTTATTTTACACCCAATTTAGACCAAAATTGGGTTTAAAATATACTGCTTAAAAGTTTAAAGGAACACTTAAATCACACATTGGATCTTGATGAATGGAATATTCAAGCTAAATGGCCCACAGTATTCATGCAGTCTGCACGAATACTGTGGGCTGTTCCCTCAGTTTGACAGCTACTATTCACAGAGCCCAGCTGTACAATGGGGCAAACCAGATATTATAACTCCTTCCTCTTCTTCATGGAGCACAAATGACAGAAACTGCCCAGAAACAAGCCCCAATGCATCCAGTGAATGTTGTATGAATGTGTGTGTGATTGAATGAATGAGACTTGCACTAGAAGCTGACTAGAAAGGTTTGTATTTAATTAAATTCAATTCAGTTTTATTTATACAGCACCAAATCAAAACAACAGTCACCTCAAGGCGCTTTATATAGCAAAGAAAACCCCAACAATCATATGGCCCCTTATGAGCAGGCACTTTGGCAACAGTGGGAAGGAAAAACTCCCTTTTAACGGGAAGAAACCTCCAGCAGAACCAGGCTCGGGGAGGGGCGTCCATCTGCTGCGACCAGTTGAGGTGAGGGGTGGGTTACCAGTCCATTTACCTTTATCATATTTTTAAGTCTTCCAGAATTGTCACCACACACCTAGAAGGAAGGGTTTGGTGACAAAAATTCATTTACAAACCCTCCATGTCTCCCTTGCTCTGCAAACCAAAAAGAAAGGACAGACGTGGCTGTCGAATCCAAAATGTGAAAAAGCAGACAAAATTGGGTGGTGAAAACTAACCAGCTGGAGTGCAGGTATCTCACATTGTGAGATGCCAATCATGCCTATCACGCCAAATGCATAAAAGCTGCGGCAGGCTTCTGCTGCTGGAAGCTGAAGGTAGCCTTGAATCATAGCACAATGAGAGAGCTTAGCTTGTTTAATAAAGCTATACTTAAATATTCTACTGCTTGGATGTCTGTTAATTTATTTGAGTTTCAATTTTGGACTTTGGATATTTGTTTTTGGCTCAGTTTGTCTGTCTGACATCCCTCCCACTCACAGAAGCGATCATTGTTCTTCAGTTCAGTTCATTATAGCTATAATTAGCCACTTTCCTCTTTAGCATTTCTTTTTCTTTTTCAAAAAAGGCCTAGTGAATTATCTGTCCACAGAGGACTACTGGGTGTGAATGGGGTGAACATGGCATGTTGTATACAGTGCTTTGAGTACTCTGGGAGAGTAGAAAAGCACTATATAAGAATCAGTCCATTTACTATTTTACTGATTTGCAATGATGCTTGCTCTCTTAGTGCATAACAGTGCTCTCTCTCTATCCATGCTGTGTTCATGAGGTGATTGAGCAGCGAGGATTCAGAGGGTGATGGACAGCAGCGTTACACAGACCTTCTGTGGCTTCCTATGTTCTCCTGCAGAAATCTCTTTACCTGTAAATGTAGCCAAAATTACAGCAAAGATATTACCTCTAACTAATGTGTGTGATGATTTTGTCACAGGTATAAAAATGAGACACAATAACACTGCTCACAGAGTTAGCATGCATTTGTGAGCATTCACTGGAAAGCGCAGTGAGTCAGGATTAGGGAAAGCTGCGTTGATGCCTGATCCCTGCAGCAGGGGTTGAGTGACAGGCCCGGTGGCAGTAACAAGTATTTGTTAAGTTGTGTCATCAAGTCCAAACCTTAGAAACTGTTGAGTTTCACTGAGTAACTTGTAAATCACCTCTTCTTTGTCTCTTGTTAAGCAGCTTGTTTATTTTCATCCCTCGATGGCTATTGCTGCTACCATGTCCCCTAAAGCAGGGTTTACTTCTGAGAGGAAATGAAGCACTCCACTCTGGACCTGCAACCGGTAACCCATAGCAACAGTTCTCTTTGCCCAATAAGCAGGTGAACACATGAGCCACTCAGTAAGGTGAACTCGTAGCTGACTGACCTGCAAAGTCTGGAGGAGGTGTAACAGAAAAGTGGCAAGCGCTGTAAACATTTTTTGTGACCACCTGGGAAATATAGGCAACCACCTGAGGCAGCAAAACTGTATTAGGGTGCATGGGGGTGTTGTACATGGAAGACTGCAATGCCTTTTGGGACTGGATCCACTTCTACTCAGTCCCAAAGCTATAGGAGGACTGTGTTTTCTCCCTAGGAAGGGAGGCATGGCCTGACACAAGTCATCTGCTTTAAGGTCTTCAGTCAGACCCTCCAGGGGTGTGATCCCATTATGAGTTAGTGTAAGGGTAGGTTTATTACTTACTATCAGAACATTAAAGAAAAACAGAGAAAGCACAAAAATCCAATGACTGCTTATGTGTGTACGAGATGTTTTTGGAGGCAGAGCATAACTTTATTTGTTCACCGGTATCTATCTAGATAATTCTTTTTCATTTCTCTTTCTCAACAATTGAAGATAATTTATTTGAATTTCAGGGGCAGGACCACACCTCACACGCTTCCCCTCCGGTTTTGAGACTATATATGAGCCTATTTGTTTTATTTTAATTCCCAGTTCTCACACCTCTGAGGATGTGCTCAGCCCAGTCCTCACTGAGGCCTTCCCCAAACCGCAGTCTCAAGCCTAGATCCATTTTTTGTTCCATCCACCATTGTCTTTCAAGAAACACTGTCTAATTCAGGATTTGGTGCCTGTTAGTGAAAGTACATTTCCATTTTAATTCTCCCTCCTTTATAACACTGACCCTGCTTGGTTTGATTCAGTAATGCATCTTCCTTAATTAAACTAGCTGTTTTCATCCCAGACCACCTTCTGTCTTATCTCCAAAAAAATACTGCATGGACTGCATGCCAAAGAGTCTCCATGGAAGAGGACATTTGATCATACTCTGGGATCATGTGCTACACCTGTACCATAGATAAGAAATGGCCCAGTTATAGACTTGCATATCTAACCACAGTGCCATTTGAATTCAATGTAAGACATACCTTCAGTGTCTTCGGATTCTTCATGTGCCGACAGAGTATTCAGTATCATTTTATGCAAAGCCATGAGTGGTTTATAAAATGCAAAGCTTTCTTATGTGTGTGTATGTGTGTGTGTGCACATATTTCACCTCAAATTAGAAAGATGGATCCTCAAGATGTCATTTTCTCATCACTGCAGCTTATACCCATTTCCTTTTTTGCTGTATTTCACAGATACATAAAATCCTCTCATTGTATTTTTGTTTACAGTGTTAGAACTGGCAGGTGTTATCTGTGAATAAGTAAAATACAAAAGGATGCTGTGTAGAGAGGGTGAAAGAAGCCACATGAGACAGTAGAAGCTGGGACAGGAGGAAGAATGATATCCAGGATGGCATTTGCAAAGATAAGGTTTTTAAATTATAAAAGAAGAAAGTTATAATTGGAGGACATGAATGAAGTATTAAAATAATTAAGGAGAGGTATCTGAATCGTTTGGAAAAATGGGAAAATTTAAGTATAGATTGAGTTCATGTTGTGTTCAGATAAGGGTGCAATTTGATTTGCATTAAATTTATGTAGGTCCTGTTTTAGCAAAGTGCAGCAAGAATGAACAACTAGAGAGCACATCAGGATGAAAGAAATGAAAAAATCATAGCGCCGTAGTTTCATCTTATACTGGTGTTACACAGTGAGTTTTTGTTTTTTTAAAGAAATATTTCACTAAACATGATGATTTTATTAAATATAGATTCTGGTATATCAAATTTCCCAACAGTATATACGAAAAGTTCATTAATCCCGCTCATAAAAATGAGTGATGGTGCAGATTGTCTTTGAAAATGGAAAAAATAAAAATCTGTAGATTTGCTGTTAAGGTGAATCAAAAGAAGTAAATTTTGAGAGTTCTAGAGCTTCTTTCTGTCCGGTTGAAGTAAGTGGCATGAGCGCACTAAACTAACACATCCATATACTGGGCCAGACTGTCTGCTCTGTGGGAAATGACGACCACGAGTTGAGAATAAAAAGAAAAGAAAATGCTCTACCTCTCCTGCGCTGATATTGATCCTTTTCTGTTTCTTCTTTTTTTCAGGTCATTATGGGTCTGACAACATTATCAGAGCAATGCTAATTCATGCAGACCAGTTTTAAGAGCGAGGTCAGAAATGTCTCACTGACTATTACGTAAAATATTGGAACATTGGTGCAGCTTTATTGTGCAAAATGGACAGTGGTGCATCTCTGGCTATTTTTAGGTAGGTTAAGTAAATCACTCCTGGTTAGAGTTCGGTACACAGTATACATCTGTGTATAAATAACTATGGACCAGTAATTCTGTAATTATCCATTTCACTGTACAGTGTTATAGGTGCTGGGTAGGTTAATTGTAGCTTAGAGCAAGTTGTGTGGTGAGGCATGCTCTGTGGGATTGCTATTTGTGTTAGTCACAGCATCTAATCTTTTAGCAGCACCTCCTCCTATTAGAGAATCCTCTTTGGCATATGTGTGGAAACAGGTTTAAGTCTGGACTCAGTGTCAGACAGAGGAAGAGCGGCAGAGGAAACTGAAGAGATGTTTGAAATGTGAACACCTGTGAGGAACGAGTGAGGAATACGAGTGAAGAAGACAGATTGTGAAAATGAGCAAAGAACCCGAGGGTCAGATACATAGTGTAACCTTGACCTCAGATGGAGGAAGACATGAAATGAGGATATTTGTGTGAGTGCCGACATCAGCACATTTCTATTTGCACTCATTCACATGCGTTCACCTCACTGACTTGCAATTTAACCGTTTCCTTTCCCAGTGAGGAGATCTCATATATGATCAATCACAGACAAATGCACAACAAATTTATTAGACCACCAGCCAGAGTAAGGTTTATGTCATAGCTGCCCTAAATTACCAGCATATATAATTCCCCAAATCATTTTTTATGGTACTGTAATGGTTAATCCACCAAGTACCAACAAGCTCTATAATCAAATGATATTTTAATGCTAAAATATAACGATTGTTTTTATCCACAAATTTTCACATTTACTGATTTACAAAAAAGCTGAAAATATAGTTCAGCACGTTTTTATTGTTTGATTAAGATATTAATATGCCCAGTTACAGTTGCATTCTAAGCAATGCATTACTTACATTCCTGAACAGGAAAATTAGTTTTAGTGGCTATATGTAATGCTTGATTAATTTCAGACTTTCTCAGGGAAGTCCTGTGCACAATTTGGGTATGAAAACCTGAATTCAGTTCAATCATTTTAAATTTAAATTTAAAGTTGTTGTTGTTGTTGTTGTTTTGTTTTTAAGATTTCTTAAATATGTGTGTATTTTATTTTTTTTTTTATGACAGGAAGTCCAATAAATTCGGTAAGCACTGTATAAATATGTATATACTCACAGGATTTAAAAAGATAATGCTTACACTCTTTGGGATACCTTTCCAAAATGTTTAACGTTTTTGTTTTAACATAAATAGTAAGTGTAAATATTGTGCCACTATTAACCTTAACCCTGATCCCTTCCCACACAGTACATCTGTGGTTTTTATAGACAGTTTTTAATACCTGTGAAGCCATGCGTAGTATTTAAACAATATGATACTTGCACAATTCATCTTTCTGCATAAAAGAAGCAGATGAAAATGCAAGAAACTATAATAGCTCAACAGAAAACCACAGAAACTCTGTGGCTCTGTGGTTATGGCATAAAACTTTGGACAGAAGGAGAAAGAAGAGATCAGAGGAAGAATAATAAGATTCAAACTCCACCTTTAAGTTGTTGTCAGGGGAAATGTGAATTTGCAGAACAGGAGAAGGATAAGCTCTCTGCCTTGATCTTTACTCTTTGGGAATATCACAAAACGTCTAATATCCTTGACTGAGAGTACAAGGGAACGCAGCTGACTCATTGATCATGCCAGAAGGTTTTCGGAGCGCGTGAGCAGGCCGGGGGTAAATAGAGACTCCCATCATTCTGTGGTTTTGCTTCTGTGTTAATTTAAGATGGTGCACACTGTGGAAATCTGGACAGGGAGATAATAGGCTGAAATCAAGAACACGTTTATCCTGCCAACAAGCTTGTGTGTTGCTTCAACCTGAATGGCTTCTTCTCTGCTGAATTTTATCATTGTCTTAAAACAATTAAGGATAAAAAAAAAAGAAAGGGAAAAACACATTCAGCTGGGTCAGCAAAGTCCCAGCTTGTAATAAGCTGATTCTTAGTAATTAAATGTAAACTTACAACATTGGAAGGGATCTTTGGAAAAACGGTAGGTCACTAGAAAGTTGCAGACTGGTTTTTAGGTAACACATGAGAGTGTAAGATGTCTGTGAAGGTTCTCATTCATCCAGGTCATGGTAGTCTAAGGAGCTTGGAAAGAAAAGCATCTGGACTTCTCTAAGTTTCTTGAAAACGTTTCACCTCTCATCCGAGAAGCTTCTTCAGTTCTAAGAGCAAATGGTGGAGAGTCCCAGAATTTAAAGCCTTGTGGGAGTGTCTCCCAGGCGGGTCATGGACCCCCTGTTGATCCTCTACCTAATCACACGAGTCACACGAATGCTTTTCTTTCCAAGCTCCTTAGACTACCATGAGAGTGTAAGTATACACAGCACTGCCCATTGTAGTAAGATGATAGTATTTCCCCCTGTTTTCTTCTGCTGTTCTCATCTTTTTTCTAATTGCGGGGGTGCATGTGCTCCACTTAAAGTAGGTCAGGCAACACCTGCACCACAGTCATACATCTTGCAACTCACATGACAGATAGGGAGGAGGGAAAAGACTGCTTCTGAAAAAGATAAAACGGTGAGATCGTTCGACCCTCTGTTTGTCTCAGCAGTGGTGATAAATGCATGTTTCATGGGCCACAAATCAAAAACTTGACATAAAATATTTTTACAAGTATTAATATATCAAAGACAACTGAAAAGCGCACAAGTTGGATTTTATATTATTTGTACATTTGTACAAATTGCTGTTTTTTACGATTGTGTTTGTTACAAACACATTTGTAAATCATTGTTTTTATTTGAAACAAGCTGCTGTTGTCCCCAATAATCAATTAAATTGGTTGACTAAAGTTTTTTTCCCTCGTGATGTCAGAGAACAAAAACAAAAACCTTTCATTGCTGAGCCATCCTGTCTTCTCACTGCCGTTTAGAAGCACATCCATAACATGAGGCCATCACTACCATGCTTCACTGTATCAGTGGTCGTAGCCACATAATAAGCATTGTTTGGTGTTTAATGGACATAACTCTTGGAGTTCTGCTCAGATATTTCAGTTTTTGACTCGTCACATTAGAGAATTGCTTTCATAGTGTCTTGAGTGCTCTTTAAATGTAATATGGTAAACTTTAAGTAGACTTTCATACTTCACTCAGAATACCTTGGGCCAAGCTACACTAACATAAAGACCTGGTTGACAGAGAGAAGCTCAAATTGTTATCTTTTGACAGGTTGTTCCATCACTGCAGAGGACTTTTGGGCTCTGTTAAAGTGACTGCTGGGTTCACAGTCACCTCCCTGACCAAGGACCTACTTGCTCAAATACTCAGGTTAGCTGGATGGTTACATCTTCAAACAGTCTACCGCTTTATCATGTATGATTTATTATCACAGAGCTTTGCAGGGGTTGTTTAGGCAGCATGGACTGGGTTTTGTCATGGCTTTGCTTTTTAAACTGTATAAAATCCCATCAGTTTGTAATAGTAAGACATTTCATGGATGTTTATGTGACAAATGCTATTTTTATTCAAATTTAATTTATTACTCAACTGCGTGAGTACTGCATGCAAAAAGTGATGGGGATTCAGCAGTTGCAGACTGTAATATGTGTGAAGGAAGTGACTCGTTATAGGCATGGGGGGAAATAACGAAAGTTTTAAAAACAGTAATATAAACTCTATAGAACAGATTTGAGTCAAGATTTTGGGCTGTTTGGGATGGATGCCAAATATAGACATTGTCAAATCAACATGAGTGAAGATGATGAGTGAGATGAGTTAAGTTTGCAAATTTGCTGTTGAGAAGACAGCAAAAAGTTCAGCTGCCATCTGTTAGCTGCTCACACAGTGACCTCATAGGACAGAGAGCACAGGCTACATAATGCACATCATCACATGACATGGTTTTAAAAAAAACCAAATGCTTATATTTTTCTTCTATTAAAGTGTACTTTAAACACAAATGTACATGGTATAGACTAGACGTATACTTACAAATAGAATCATACATACACCAGTCATATATAGTACACAGCACATCTTATGGCTGAAGCTGCCCACTCCACAACCAAAGGAAGGGAGGACATGAAGGCTTTTGAGAGGAAACATATAAACCTGACAGAGACGCTGACAAGAAAAACTCCACACTGCTGTAAACAGATGGGAACCCTGGATGCAGAGCTACCAGGCTCTCTCTCTCTCTCTCTCTCTCTGCTCTCCGGCTCTGGCAAGGGTTCAGCAGTTTTATTGAGCAGAGGGGGAAAGTATGGAAGCTGTCAGTGGCCATATGATGCTGCCTCTGCAGTTTACAACCAGAGACAGACCTTGAGATTCATGGCAAGGACACAGAGACATAAAAGGGTTCTCCCACAGAAAAGTGAATGTGAAACACGGGGTTAAAGGTGGAGGTAAGCAACAGCTTTAAAACTAGAGAATGTACTCCATCATTCCTCCAAAATATAATAATATATTAAAAAAAAAAAAAAAACACACACACAC
>VVHJ01006621.1:10752-33508 GCA_015107715.1 Tylochromis polylepis
AAATTTCCCCCAAAAAAAAAAAAAAAAATAAAAAAAAAAAAGAAACACACACACACACACACGCACACGACAGAGAGTACTGAGCCTCCATGGGATGTGCCTAAACATGCCTGATCCATGTCCCTGTGCCAGACCCCACAGCACACCGCCAAAGGTTCATGCCCTGATGGGTCATACATTTTTTTGGCAGCATGAGAGGATTTAAATATTATTAGGCAGGCAAATTAACAGTACAGTAAAAGTCTCAAATAACAGTGAGACTTGGTGGTTCATTTTCCTTTATTGTTTGCTGTGTTTCTACTTCACCTGTAGTTTTTTCCAGGTAATGTGTATTTTATGTGGTAAAGGTCAGTACTGTCTCCACCAGTTGGCTGACCTAGATTTAAAAGGCCCCATTATGTGCTCATATGATGATGCACGTCTTTGTGTGTGTGTGTGTGTGTGTGTGTGTGTGTGGGTGGCCTGTCTCTGTATAATCCCTCTGGTAGAGTTTGGTTTCAAGCATAAGTCAGAGAACAGTCAGAGACACAGTTTGCAATACGCCTGACCTACATTGGCTGCTTACAGTGTGCTTAAGATGACACATGAAGTCACACTTACTGTATCTCCCTGCAAAATATCTGCTTTCAAGAGCATGTTTGCGTATGTGTGTGTCTGTTGTCTGCTTAAGCGGACATGCACACACTGAAGCTCAACAGTTTAGTGATGACGGTAGTTTCGCAGAAATGCTGCTGTCATATTACGGCAAAGATTAGATTAAGCTTCTCTCACCAGGCAGCGTCTCATCAGGTGGTTAACTGGAGAGGTATAATCACCATACGTATACACACAAGCAGCTATGTGCACAGACACACACACAGACATGTGCAGTAACAAAGCAGGCAGTTAGACATAGAGACTTGACATGACTTGTAAAAGCACAAAAATAGGGCTGAAAGCATATTTTACACATGGATACTATGTACTCAAATATACCTATGCAAGGAGAAACAGACACACATTAACATACACACGCCTCCCTCACTCAGTGCTATTTGCAGCAATGTGGCAGCAGTAATTAAAGGTGTGACAGCCAGACAGGTAGAGGTGATGATAATGGGCTGCAGCTATTTCTGTTCTCCACGCTCCTACTCCTGAGCTCTCTGTCTTCTTCCTCTGTCTCTCTCACTAGCTCATCTTTTGTTTTTGTTTTTTTTTACTGCCAAACACTCACCTCTGGCCCAGGTGGGACCAAAAATGTTCTAGTGCACACACTTTTAAAAGCACATACATTCCAACACATGCATGTCTGTGTCCTTACACACACTCCCTTTTCTTGTCTCGCCCCCTTCACCTCCTCCTGCGTCTCTCACACCATATTGCTCTTTCTCTCACCTTTCAAAACTGCACTTTCTTTGTTCCCATTGTCTGTTTTGACATTGTCTCTATAGGTATAAATAGGCATTGCAACTATTTCCAACAGCAGCACTCATTTCCACAGTTTTGCAATGGGGCAAAGATGGCAACTAAGATACACAATATTTAAAAAAGCACTTTAGTACATGAGAGTCTATTAAGGTGATGTCATAGCCTTTGATATGGCACTTGCAGGCAGTTTTGTTAAGCTAAATTTCACCAGATTTCTTAGAATGAGTCCCACCAAATGGAGAAAACCTATAGAAAATACATAAATATTGTACTTCATGTTAAGGCAAATAGATAAGGTAAATAGATTTTTCCCTCACTCTTGCAGGGAAGCAAACAGTACATTCAGCATTTGTGTGCTGTCACCTTGCATAGCTGATGTGGTGAATGTGTTAGCCAAGAGTTTACAGATGCAGCAGTCGCAGCCCCTCTAAGCACCAAACAGCCACAGACCTTTAAAAAGACGTCTAAAGTTGGTTGGTAAGTAAAAGTGGAAAGTTTTGTTTTCATTATCTTTTCTCAACTTTATGGTGGGTAAGAGAGTGACATCAGCAACCAAATGTCTGTCCACCGAACTTAACACTCACTTAGCTGCTGTGGTCTCCTGAGGCACCTGTATCTGGCTCTTTAGCTGCTCAATGTTCCACTGTGTTCACCAGCTGGTCTCTAAACGTGTCTGCCTGTTGTTTGGTGTTTGACAGGTGCATATGATGTTATTTTAGAGCAAAGTTTGAGAAAAGAATTAGTCAGTAAAGTTGTGAGCCATAAAAACTTTAAAATGTAAATGATGATGAAGTGTTGACAGAGCTGACAGGAATCAAGGTTGGTGGAAAATTCTCCAGATGAGTTCAGCATTACGAGAGAACCCCTTCACTATGTAAAATTATTGATTGATGTGTTATAAATAGGAACCAGTGAAGTTAATAAAAACTAAATGGAGTTTGCTGCATAATGCATTTGTGGATTTGGATGATCCTTTTGTCACTTAAACCAAGCTTGGGTCAGTGCTGAGATGTGGCGTTTTAGTTAATCAGCAAATGTAGTAAATGAAGCCTAAATATAAGGCCCGCTCATTATAAACAAAATTTAATTTCAGCGTCTCATTTCTTAAAGTTGTATCATTGCAGGTCTTTTAAGGTGATACGCAACACGAGTCACTGGGCAGAAACTAAGCACTAATGGATCGAATCAGTCATTTCTGTGTTTGCCCTTGAATGTGACTTTCATCTGATGGCAGCCACACAACTCACAACTGCCAGACCTCATTTTATAAACCTTCACCTTAGTTCAAACAATAGTGCAATAAATACAAGAGTATGCGTGTGCTTGTACAGTCATGTGATAAAGAGTGATTTTTCAGGATTTTCTGCACTCCACTAAAAAAAATTAGATACACCCTTGCTGCTTCCATAGGAATTAAGGGGTAAATAGCAGCAAGGGGCTGCTGATCAAGTACAGTTAATACATTGGTCATCAGTGAGTGTAAGCGTCTCTATAAAAGTGGAGGTTTTGGCAGTTAGCAGGCCTGGAGCATTCAGGAGTGTGTTAATACCACAGTCTTCCCAGGAATGGATGTCCAAGCCAATTCACCCCAAGCTCAGACTGTGCAATGCTCAGAGAAACTCCAAAAAACTCAGGAGCTACATGTCAGACTCTAGAGGCCTCAGTTAGGATGGTAAATGTTAAAGTTAATGACAGTACAATTAGAAAAAGACTGAACAGTTATGGTTCCTTTGGAGAAGTTCCCAGAGGAAAAGCCTCTTCCCTGTGTAAAGAACATAGCAGCATGGCTTAGGTTTGCAAAGTTGCATCTGAACAAAGCACAAGACTTCTGCAGCAATGTCCTTTGGACAGACGAGACCAAAGTGGAGATGTTTGGCAATAATGCATAGCATCACATGTGGTAGACACGTAACAAACAACCTAATACAGCATATCGGCACAAACACGTCATGTCAACCACACAAATTTGCAAACTGACTGAAATGCTGTAGTGGGAACTTAAGAGAGCTGTTCATAAACAAACCTCTACGAACATCTTTGTCACATGTCTGTGTGTTCATTTGTCCCCTTTTCTTGTTTAAAAAGAGTCATTTCTCCAGCCCTACTGTTGCTTTCCAAAAATCAGAGATCCATTTCAGGATCACAGGAGACTGTTGAGGTTCTTCCTCTAAGGGATTACTCACACTGGGCATGGTTGCCTTGTTCTTGATGGTTCCACTTCCCCACTGGCCTGCGCTCACACTGCACCAAGTACACTTCAGATTGGCTCGGCATCTTAACTCTTCTCTTTTGCACTCACACTCTCTCTTTTTCATGCACACAAATACTTGCAAAAAGCACTCTTGCAGAGCACAACAAGGCTGACGATTTTATGCATTTAGTGGCTTAACTGGGGCCATTTGCAAAACAATTACACACTGTCCTCTCACGCAGATCTGTTAATTGCTTAACATAGATGTCTGAGGAGGTATTTGCATTACGTGCTCTCCAAACAGGGCGTGGTACTCAGCAATCAGTCTTTAACCAAACTTTAGGGGTTTAAAGACACGGTACAGATCATATAGAGGGAGTAAACTCTGAAGTTGCATGGTCTTAACAACATAAAGCCCTTAAGATCACTGCTGGTGTAAAGTGGCGCTACATAAATAAAACTGAACTGAAATGTATTACTTGTGTGTGTGAATGTTAGTGTGTTTGTGTGTGTGTCCATGTACTTGCAGGCATGTCTTACCCATTCATATGTGTATCTGACAGCCCGTGTCAGCATTTTTATCTACACATGCAGCTGGAGCTGAAATCTGCCACTTTAGTATAAATGTGTCTCCTTGTATGTCAACACTGCAGGTTTCCAGAGAGGTCCACATTTTGCATATTATTTGTCATCTGGAGTGAGATATATTCACCCCAATTCGTTAAACCTAAATTAATTTCACTCTTTCCATCCACCACAGAGGAGTCATGGTGTTTGTTCTGAAATAACCTGAGCTTTCAAAAGACTGTGAAATGTCATCTACAACAACAGCAGCTTGTCACGAGGTCATCACATCAGTGCTTTGGTTGTCTTAAACTGGAGACACACACACACTGTTAAGCCAAAAGTAGTGACTCATTGGACGAACATGGACTGAGTCTGATCCAGTTTGAGTCAGTGGGTGTTAACAGTCTGCAGATGAAATAGTGTTTGATATGCCTTCTTTAATCTTCATGTTCACTTGCTGCCAGTCATTGTCATGTTCGATGTTTGTGATTGACATCTTCACAACCGATGGCATTACTTTTTTTGGCCTCAATCCTATACTCATCTCCACCACGTGTTTTGTGTTTTTGAGGAATTTGTCTTTTTGAATTAACCAAAACTGCTCAGTGTGTCATCTAGTAGTCTACTATTCACCTAGGTCTATGTGCTCCTTCCTGACTTTCAAAGACTGAAAGGTTCAGCAAGTCTTCAGTTGTATCTCAAAGTGTAGTACTGTGGTAAAGCTTATCATTGCTTTGAAATTGTATTTTTGCACCAACAAGCTGATACCCAAAGAGGTATTAGAGGAAAACTTGCCATATCTCAGCACGGTGTGCAGCATGTCCTAAAAAATTCGAGGAAGCTGGACAGGAAGAGATCAAAGAAGAAGTGTCAGGCCTGAAAACCATCCAAGAACAAGAAAAAATCCAGCAAAGACCTAAGTACCTAAGAGATGCATCTGTACCTCGGTTGATCCAACTGCTGTTCACCGAAGCCTCATGAGAAATGGTCCCAGTGGAAAGGTGGCTCTTAAGAAGCCATTGTTAGTGAAGGGAAACAGGGAGAAAAGGCTGAGGTGTGCCTAATTACACAAGAACTGGGCTGAAAATCAATGGCAACAGGTCTGATGGAGTGATGAATGCAAATGTGAAAAAATTCGGAGGGGATCATTTTTGTGACAGGCTACTTGTAGAAAATGTGCCTAAAAATACCATTTTAAATAGGTTCTTAGCTAATTTGTCAGTTATGTCTATTGAACAACTGAAAATGAATGAAAGAGAAGCCAATGTCCAAAAAAAAAACCCAAAACCCAAAACCCTTTAGAAAGATCTTTAAAAACCTGGAGAGCTATTGCTCAAGAAGGATAAGGAACCATGTGTAAAACAGAGTCATGGTTTGGGGCTGCATTCAGCCAATGGCATTGGGCATGTAATTATGAACACAAAAAAGTGCCATCAGATTTTGATCCAACATGGTATACTACCACTGCACCTGTTTCCCATTTTCCTAGCAAAGTATAGACCGTTGTTACCACCACAATGTTGTAATCATACGTTGCTCTGAATCTTCTTTTACAGTCTGTGCTCCTGTAGGAGTGTTATAAAACAACCACTGTGAACTTGGAAGTCCATGTTTTGTAAATTTCAGTACTGTGTATATTTGTGGATGCATGTGTTACTGTCTGTGTTTGGAAATGCTAACATACTTCCACATCACAAGCAGACCCCCTGCTGTAATGCTGAGACGCATCAAAGCATCTGCAGAATCACTTCAGGCTGTCTAATATCAAAACCCCCTGCTGTGGCTCATATGCCAAAGGTGAAGCTCTGCATGTTAGGGAAAGCAAGATAATGGGACAGTTTGCCGGGATGGAAGCTTTAAGGACTATGTCTCACAAACATTTCCAGAAGTGAAGAAGTGGTCTGGTGTGACAACGCAAGCTGCTTGATTGCACTGATGTCAGTCAAGATGAAAACTTGAACCACATCTCCACTTTTCCCTAAGTGAATTTTAAAACAGTTGAAAATTATATGCTATAAAGAGGAGTAAATGTGAAAAACTGCCAGTGCGTGTATAGTTTAAGCTACCTTGTGATAATTTGCATAATTGCTTCAGAGCTTTAACCTTTCAGCATTTTTCTCAATTACCTCAAGAGCACACCCAGCCTTAATATTTGCTTTTTTTCCAGGATGAAATGAAGGAGAAAAGGAAAAAGGAGGAATGATGAAGGTGGAGACCAGCCACCATGTTATGGGTTTGAGTGAAAGGCAATGGACCCCCACTGTGGAGTGCCCTCTACCCTGCAATAGACTATAGAGTATGTTATCATTTTCAAATAAACCTCCGTCTCCCTGATGGTGAGAGTCTGTGTGTATTCATCTGTGTTACGTTTCATATGTGATTTCTGTCATCGATGACTGTATCCTTTTTACAACATATAATTCACCCCCTGTTCAAGTACTGAACTGGGTTCAGGAGATAGAGACTAGTGTATATGTGTATTGCTTTGCATGAAAACTGGATTGCATTCCTTCCTCTCCTGTAGGTCTCTATGAATTTCTATTTCTGATATTCTATGCATCTTTGAAAATAAACAGCAAGCTTGTGGGTGTGAAGATAAGCCTGCAATTATCTTCAGTATCACTGGCTTTGCTAACGTCAGCATATCAAGGAACAAACAAGCAAACCAGAACTAATCAAAGAAAGAACTCAGTGAAAAACTGTTTTATTCTGGTTTATAGAATCAAAGCTTCTGCTGCTGAGTGAGTGTGAATGTGCAGTAGTGATTATCTATCAATCCGTATGTGCAAGAGAACAGTTCAAGGCTTATTAAATGTTCTGTAACGTGTCTACTTTTACATTACTATTATTATTGCATATATACTTTAGTGGGTACAAATATGATTTGATTATTTTATGAATTTGAAGATGTACATATAACAAATTATTTCCACATTGGTAAAGTTTAAGTTTAAGTAAGTAAGAAGTTTATTATAAGTAAGCTTATTTAATAAGTGCTTTTCATAGACAGTCACACAGTGCTGTACACAAAAAGAGTGCAGTGGTGATAGTTTTGGAGTGCCTTTGGGCAGGTTTTCAGCTTTTCTTTGTGTTGTAGCTTTTGCATTTAAACTTAAACATCCAAAGAAAGATGGTTTGTGTTTCCTCATTAGGATAGGGATTTGTGTCAGTGTATGGGACTGTAACCCAAGGTTCTTATTGTTAACTGGTAATTATCCAGTAGTGTATTTCAGGAAATGTTACTGACTAATGCAAAAGAAATGTAATAAGTAGTGTAACATATTACATTCTCCAGGGAGTAATTAATCTATATTATATTATTTTTTCTTTTGTGTGTATAACAACCACAGCACTACACCTCATATGGTCTGGTCTAAAGGGTTGTTGCATCACAATCACCTGACTGTATGTGTGACCTCAGGACCACTGGCCACTTTCTACTCTCCTTACATAGTAGAAACCTGAAGATTATACAAGCTGAAAGCACAGGAGAAACAAGTTCTTCATTTGAAACGAATGGTAAACAAAGAGCAACATATGAATAGTTAAAAAAAGAAAAGAATAGCCTTTAGAACTGTCCTTTCTTTGGCACTAAGATGCAATAAATATTTCTTCCACCTACACCAGAGTCCCTGAAATATTTTTTTTTTTTCTCACAGGGGAAACATAGTCTTATGACAATTTCCACAACACTTATAAAATATTAGTATTGCGTAAAACCAATTCAAAATGCAGTAGCAGCTCTTTCATAGGAGCCAGAACATTACACATTTAGTACAATATAAATATTAATGTACAACATGGCGCAATATGTTTGCACTGAAAAATGTAACGACATGTATATGGCATGTGTATGATAAACATATGTTCATGGATATCATCATGGATGTCTACATTGCCTTCAGATGGATTTCTTTGTGTTATTCTCGAGACAAATTAATTTGTGATTAAACAGCACAGAAAGACCTGAATTGCACAAGAAGAAAAGAAGAAATTTACAAATAAATGTGCTTTGAAATGGTAAATTTTCAATGTCTGAAATGCAAAATTACAGCACCGACAGCTCTCAATATCAGTAGGAGTACTGATACAGTACAGGACAACTAAACAAGTAAAAAACAAAATAATTGCAAAAATCCTTTAAGAATAATTGAATTCAACAAACTGAATCAGACATCAAGACTTGAAAAACCAGCCGGAGTTTCTCCTTTTATATCATATTTTTTTCTCTTTCATCATCACGTGTGCATTGATCATTTAGAACAAGAGCAAACATAAAGGCAACTGAACTACAGGCAATTTCCAATCCTTTTGGTGATCACAAATATACCACAAATACCATACAGTATATCAAAATGAAGCATTGTGTGCATATCATACCAACACATTCACGCATTAAATGGAAATCTAAAATGCTCAGAGATTTTTATAATAATGTTTCATGTATTTATATTTTTATAATTATGGAACTCTAAAAAAAACCCCAAACAAAACAATAAAACACTGGGCATCACACTTTATATTGTCAAAAATGCTGATCAGTTTAACATTTTCTTTGGAAAAAGTACCAAATAAATTGGATCATTGTTATTATATTGTTTATTTCCTCATTATTTTCAAGAACCAGCACTTCACATATCCGTTTTTACATTCCATATACATTCAAAACTGACAAAACCAGGGATTTATCTGTGGCATACAGTTAGTTTTTTTTTTTTCTTTTATATACTGTATATAATATTTCTTTAGAAGAGGCTGGGTTTCTTTTTTTGTATAGTTTTATACATTCAAACACAAACAGTGCTGTGCAGTTTGGGTTTATAAAACCAACATTTAACACCAACGCTGTCATTGGTTTTTTTTCCCCACTATACTGTGGGACTTAAGCCGAGTATGTACAACCTTTAAACTCCCGTTATTGTAACACTGTTGATTTTGATGGAATAATTCATGACTGTTCCAAACATTTTGCATAAGCTAAATATAGACCTAAGTTTTGATGTTGTGCTTGGATGATTTTAGATATTTTTGTACTTAATTTTGGAGATACACGTATCCTGTACCACCATGAAAATGCTTGTAAAATATCAACAGTTTGATTTTTCATGGGAATGAATCCTTGAAAAATCTTGAGAAAAGTTCCAGAGCAGTAGCACATATTTAATGTGTGTAAGTTTGACTAGCCTAAATACAGTAGTAAAACTTTCAGGGCTGTAGCCTGCACAATATCCAAAGTTATTTCTATAACATGGAGCTATAGTCATTGTAAATCCCACTAATATCAGCCAGTATTAGCTATTTGATGTATCAGTGTCTGCATTTATTGGCTGATAACTGAAAATTTTAAAAGTATAGAAGAGAAGAGAGAAACACTTTTCAACCATGTTATGAGTGTTGATGTTGCATAGTTTGCCCAACGAAGGGCGCTTGCAACTTCCCTTTTGGCAGTGAATGTGTTTGCAACATCATTGTTGCGTTGGTGTCCAACTAGTCCAAGCAGAGTTGGGCAACGTACAAACAAGCCAATAAATAACTACACATAGCAACTATCAAGGAAATCTGTTTATGTTTTGTGTGCCTGAAAGGAGAAATATATCAGCCGATGTATCAGAATATCTATTTTTTAAATTCACCCAATATTGGTATCGATCTTAAAAGTTTCTCCTTTAACTTTGGTTATTGATTACTACTTAAATTACAAGCAAGGAGATTGCATTGGCATTAGACAAATATCAAATAAGTTATCATACCGCTTTACTTGAACACTTATATTTTTGTGGGTTATGTTGGAGTTAAAAGCACAAAAGTGTCAACAAGACCTTTGCTAAAGATGCAATAACAGATATAGGACCTGCCTAATAAGAGCATCAAAATCAGTACAGCAGCATGTAAACAAACAAACAAAGGTCAAAGCTCTTGAAGATCCAATATGCAAGTGTATGAGAACATAGAGACCAAGTGCCCTAATCAAATACTGAAACCTCAGCAATCAGTTGCATGTTTTTATGTGTAAGTGACTCCATAATGAGTAACTGCACCCATCTACATAGGATATCAGTTTTCCAATTGCTCTAAGCTATAGGGAGAAATCTGAATGTATGTGCAGGTCAGAACTATCCAGGAAGTCTGTGGAAAAGACACTAGGGGGAGTTTGGAGAGCCAGTGGAGTTCCCTCCTCTCTATCACTTTCTGTGGTAAGATTCAACCAGTCCATACTGTCTAGCCCTTGCTCCCATGATGCCGTGTCTAAGGTATCCATGGGAGAAGGGGGGTGGTTCAGAATGCTGGAAGTGCACAGCATTTGGTTGTGGAGGTCATCAATCAAAGTAAGTAGACCTCCAGGCTCCACCCCAAGAAGAGGCCTTCCAGTGGTGCTTTCAAGGAAGTCCTCAAGGCGCCCACTTCCAGCGTGACTAAGGTGTTGTTTCTGTTCTGTGGTGTTGGCTAGAGTTTGAAGGTCAGGCTGCAAAGAGGGATCAGGGTGTGGAGTGCCACAGCTGGGTGGAATGGAGGGAGATGGGGGCAGCAACACCTGGAGTGGTGAGGGAGGAAGGGAAGAAGCAGAGGAGTCTGGATGAAGACGGTTCAGAGAGGGGTCTGGTGGAGGCTTACAGGAGGTTTCTGAAAGGAAACACAAAGATCACATTAAAACCAAAACAAATACAAAGACTGTGTACTCTAAACCAATGAAATCAGGACTATTATAGTTAAAAGAAGATTATTTACATCTCTCTATTTCTATCTGCAGTAATTTATATTTAGTGTCTGACTCTCTTCTGGAGCACATCGCTCCACTCATCCATGTGCATACCTGGAAGGCTGAAGCCAGTGAGACCAACAGCATGATCCCCTTACAGAACCCAGCAGGTATCAGTGATAACAAATCAAAACACTGATTAAGTCAGAAACAGACAGATTAACTAAATTTTGCTTTGAGAGTGACCAATCAGTGGGCCCGTATTAATGGCTGATATTAGCTATTTGCTGATAACTAACAATGCATGATGCTATGAAATCATGAAATTGCTGAGCATTTAAATGAGATGTGATCAAAATGTGATGACAACAGGCCATGAAAAAAAAAAACTTTAAATTTGGACCTCTAGAGCCTTTTCAGTGCCCCTGTTACTCCAGATCGAGTTGAAAATGGTGATCCATGGTCCAAGCGGTGATTGTGTTGAACGTGTTGTTGTGGGCAAAAAACTCGAACATGATGGCCTGCTGGCATCATTTTCTAAGTTCTCTGTCAGATGCTTCAGGTTGTTATAATGCACTCTGAACTCTGACAGTCTCACACTGGAGGACAAATTCTCTGTACACAACTCAGTGAATGCTGGAAAATCAGAACAAAGAGCATCCTTGCGGTCTCTCTCCTCATCTGTGTGTTTGTTTGTAATTATTATGCTACTGCATATAATTATATGAGATCTTACCTCCTCTCTGCAAGATGATGTCAATGAAATCATCTTCATGATCTGTATCCTGATGAGAATTAACATGTTATATTTTAAACTACACATAGTGTTAGTACATGATACAAATGCATCATGTGAAAGTCCCCGATGAAAAATGTAGTTAAGAAAAAGGTAAATTTTGCAACTTCTGTGCCTTATTGAAATGTCTTGTTTAATCATCATACTTTTTCATCAGGAGATGAGGCCGTTGTCTGAACAGAAGCCGGAAACACAGGAGTAAACAAGTTATCCAGATTTGGGCACACCTGGTAGAGATAAGAGGAAGTGAGGGAAAATGAATAAAAAACTAAAAAGTTCCAAGTGCCTTTCCAGCCCCACCGTGAAAAATTATTCATATCAATGCTGGATTACTTACACTCTGAGAAGGAGATGAGGGAGTGGTTTTTCCTGAGGGAGCAGGCTCTTGGTCCCTGAAGAATGGCTGTAGACTGGGTGGTGCTGACAAACACTGAGCTGTGCCCTGGTGTGGTTTCTCTACAGACACTTGAAGTACTCCATTCTGTGTTTTCAATTAAAGAACAGAATTGGAAAGGACTGTAAGCACCGTAAAAGTAATAAAAGTCAGCAGTACTGATGTAGTTACCAGTAAATTTATTCATAAGATGTAGACAAGTTCTAAATCAAGTGTCACAGAAGGCATAACGAGACACGGAAAAATTGCTAATCAGGATATGGTTTCCACTAAATCCTGATGTGTTTGAGGCGAGCTTTGGCCCAGTGACCATGCGCTCCAGCACACCTGCACTCGACAGGATATACTGTGCATCTCAATTAGCCAGAATGCAACAGAGTCTTTGTTCTTCCTCCATTAACACCGTAAATCATCGTAATGGAGGATGTCGTAGGAGTAATTAGCAAAGCAATAATAATCAGCATCAGGCTAGTGTCAGAGACTTATCAAGGACCGCTGTCATTGTCTCAAACAGCGTACATCATTAATTTTCGATGTGATTGCACTCACTAGAGCAGTTCTCTCACACTCATATTTCTCTATCTCTTTATGGCACATTAACAGACTTTTGTTTCAGCACTGGAGACGGCTCAGGGTGTGTGTGGTTTTAGTTGAGAATAAATTGTATAACTAGGTCTCATCAAATATAAAAAGAAATGGTACAAATATTTAAGAAAATTACTTCAGATCTTTTATAGAGAAACTTCATGGACATCAAATAAAAAAATCCCTGAGATTTTGTTTTTTCCTCTCACTGTACTCTAATAGAGATAAATGATAGTTAAAAATTCTTATATTGCTTAAAGCCTTGAATGTGCCTTTTGAGATCCTTGATATGACAGATAATCTATATACCTCACAGTCAGCAATGTTTTATGACTAAATTTTGCTACGGGAGAAATATGTTCTGAGCTAACCCACTCATAACCCACTCATAGTGGCATATTGATCATACTGATGTACTGTAAGAGCTGTGAAATGTAACACTTTAAGTTTTTCAATATAGTTACAGTGGGGTAAAAAATAATTTGACCCCCTGCTGAAAAGTCTCTAATTTTTATGGTAGTTTTGTGTTAATGGAGAGAGACAGAATATAAACCCCAAATCCAAAAAAAACACATTACCAAAAAGTTATACATTAATTTGTATGTTAATGACTGAAAGAGGTACTCAATCCCAAAGCAAAACACGACATAGTACTTGGTGGAGAAACTGTTGTTGGTTACCACAGCAGTAAGACATTTCTTATAGATGGTTACCAGGTTTGCACACATCTCAGGTGACCCACCCATCTTTAAAGAAATCTTTAAATCCTTTCAGTTTCTTCGACGGCTCTTGAACTCAGAGCTTCAGCTCCCTCCACAGATTTTCTATAAGACTGAAGTCTGAAGACTGCCTAGGGTACTCCATGACCTTAATGTGCTTCTTTAGTCACTCCTTTGTTGCCTTGGCGGTGTGTTTTGTGTCATTGCTGGAAGATCCTCAGTGTTCTGGCTGAGGGAAGGAGGCTGTCATCCAAGATTTTACTGTACATGGCCCTGTCCATTGGCCCCCTCAGTGAAGTCATCATGTACCCTTAGCAGAAAAACAGCTCCAATGCAGAATCTTTCCACCTCCATGCTTGACTGTAGCATTGGTGTTCATACTCAGCATTTCTCTTGATTCAAATATGGTGAGTCGAACTGATGCCAAAGAGTCTGATTTTGGTTTCTTCCGACTACAGCACTTCCTCCCAAGCCTTCTCTGGATCATTTATACATTCACTGGCAAATTTAAGATGGGCCTGTACATGTGGCTTCTTGAGCAGGGGATCCTTGTGGGTGCTGCAAGATTTCAATCCGTTACAGTGTAGTGCGTTACCAATGGTGTTCTTGGTGACTGTGGTCCCAACTGCCTCCAGACCATTAACAAGCTCCTGCTGTGTAGTTTTGGGCTGATCCACCACCTTTCTCATGATTATCCTCATCCTATGAGGCAAGATCTTACATGGACTGGCAGACCAAGGGGGATTGATGGTCATTTTAGATTTCTTCCATGTCACCTCAGCAGATCTCACCTTCTCACCAAGCTTCTTGCTGATAGTGTTGTAGTCGATTCCAGTCTTGTGCAGATCGACATACTTTGACAGCTCTTTGCCCATGGTGGTGGAGAGGTGTAGAGAGACAGACACCCTCTCTACTTTTAAAGATTAGGCTTAAAACTTTCCGTTTTGATAAAACATATGGTTAGGGCTGGATCAGGTGACCCTGAATCCTCCCTTAGTTATGCTCCAGTAGGTTTAGGTTGCTGGGGGATTCCCATCATGACCTGAGTGTTTCTTCTTCTGTCACCTTTTTGACTCACTATGAGTTATATACACCTCTCTGCATTTAATTATTAGGTATTATTCATTTCTGGCTCTCTTCCATAGTGTGTCTTTGTCCTGTCTTCACCCCATCACTCCAACCAATCGTGGCAGATGGCTGCCCCTCCCTGATCCTGGTTCTGCTGGAGGTTTTGTCCTGTTAAAAGGGAGTTTTTCCTTCCCAGTGTTGTTCATAGGGGCTTATATGACAGTTGTGGTTTTCTATTTTTTTCTGTATTATTTTAGAGTCTTTACTTTGCAAAATAAAGTACATTGAGGCAACTGTTGTTGTGATTTGGAGCTATATAAATGAAATTGTAAAAGGTTAGAATTTAAGAAAGTGATGTTGTGGGCAGGTGTGTTTTATGCACATAACGAGTTGATATCAGGAGTTTGATTGATTGATTGATTGATTGATTGATTGATTGATTGATTGATTGATTGATTGATTGATTGATTGATTGATTGATTGATTGATCGATCGATCGATCGATCTGTGTGCCACGTGGGCACAAGGCACATCTGTGGGAGCCAGAATTCTGGCTGATTTCTAGGGGATCAAATACTTATTTCACTTAATGACATGCAAATCCGTTCTAACTTTTAATTTCTAAATTTCTAGAATTTTGGTTGATATTCTGTCTCTCTCTATTAAAATTAAACAACCATAAAAATGACAGGCTTTCCATTTCTTTGTACGTGAGCAAACTTATGAATTCAGCAGGGAATCAAAGAATTGTTTCCCCCATTGTATACACTACCTAAGTTTGGGCAACAAAATCATACCAGAAATGTCTTGTTTTAATCCTCACCTTAGTGTGCTTCTTCAAGAACCTCACTTGCATGCTTTGCTGGGCTTTACTATCAGCTCTGGTCAGCTGAACGGGGTTGTGGCCTGGAAGTTTGGCTGGAGTAGGCTGGAGTCGCTACAGGAACAAATGAGGTGATTATCAATGTAAGAAGTGGATGGACAGCAAAGCAATGAAGCAGATTTCATCCAGTCCAGCTCAATTACCAATGATCTGCTTATACGTTTTTGACTTGCCTTTTTACACCGCTAACCTAAAAGCTACTCGCCTTCCTGATGCTTCTACAGCATTTCAAAAGTCCAGCCCCAAGTCCAGCATCCACCTGTAGGATCTGAATATAGCTTTGCCTTGTGGGGAAGCTGCTGAGTTGAGCTTGATACTTTTTTGTGGGAAGCGCAGAGATCAGTGCCTGTGTGGCCAACATTAATGCTGTATAGACTATATCACACCATATATTTATATAATAATCTAATCTATGTAAATATGACTGACATAGCGTTTGTGAATCAGTCTTTCTACATTTTAACACTAATGTATATCATTGTAAAACTCAGTAAAATTAAACTTCTTAAACATTATGTTGAGGACTGCAGTACTGTTTGATATTCTTCACATGAATGATTTATGTGAATGACTATGAATTTAATTCTGTAGCTCAAAAAGCATCAAGATTGCATGCACACTGAGTTTACGTACCTGCAGTGTAATGCGATTGGTTGCTTTTCCCTCAGCGGGGTCCTTTATTTGGTTTCCAGTAAGGTGATTGGTCAGCGTGATCAGAAAGTGGTTACCGTTGGTGTCAGTGACCAGGGTTGGGGTGGAGTCAATCTTAAGGCAATCCAGTGAGAAAGAGGCACTTGAGCTTGACTGCTGTTTCAGGTACGCTTGAGGCACCTGTTCAACAGAAAAGAGAACTTTTATGGGAAGAACCTACACAGTCTAGTCTGTACTTAACTGCATGTTTTGATACCAGCATGGCAACAGATTAACTTCTGTTTTAATTAATCTTACTCAGTGTTTGCTAGATATGATTGTTATAATTATTCTCTTTATTCTGAATTCTTACTAGAGCTGATTCAGGATCATTCTTAACAGCAGAATTTTACAAGCAATGGAGTTTTAAAAAAACTCCAACCCCACATACTGTAGATAAAACCCAGTCCTAACCTTAGATGGCTGCTGCTGCTGCTTCACCTGCTGTTTCTGCTGTTTGAGCACCTGTTGCGGCTTCAGCTGTATTTTGGTCTGAATCTGGAGTTGCTGCAGTTGTTTAGTTTGTCGCTGCTTCATTTGCTGTGGCAACATGTGCGACTTCTGTTGCTTCAGCAGAAGCTGTTGCTTCAGCTGCATCTGTTGCATGTGCTTGGATTGCTGATGCTGCTGTTGTGACTGCAGCAGCAGCTGCTTTTGCTGGTTTTGAGATTTCTTCTTTCTCTGCTGACAGAGTTTCTGCAGGTCGTGCTGATTCTCCAGCATCTGATTCTGGTTCTGAATGTTGTGCTGCTGCTGCTGCTGCTGTAGCAGGACTTTCTGTATGGTGTGTTGTTCAGCCAGCTGCTCCTCCTGTGTTTGGGTTGAGGACTGCGGTAATCCATGAGTGACTGGGGACTGGAAAGTTTTCTCAGGTTCAACTTCGTCTTCCTCGATTACTTCCTGTTTCACAATTACCTTGGTTATATCCATCTCTTGTAAAAGAGGTGATGTTTGAGAGGGAAATCGATCAAAGTCCATTGAGAGGGCAACATCGGGCTCATCGAGAGGTTCTTCTTTTACCCCTAGAGGACAGATTGGCTCTGGAACCTTTCCTCTGTCTCCATTTTCCAGCTGCATTTTTAGTGCCTCCACCAGCCTCTGTTTCTGCCACAACATCCTGGTCAGCGCCTCTATCTGCTTATCTTTCTCCTGCAGCAATCTGTCTTTATCAACACTCAGTACAGGAGCTGTGCTCGTAGTGGCCGGGACATCTGAAGATACTGAGGAGTGTCTTTGCAGAGAGGCAGACTTTAAAGAGTATTGACAAGGAGCGGGAGTCGAGCATCGGGGCTCTTCTTTAACGTTTGTGGAGAGCTGAGCAACTGAAGATGGCTGGAGACTCACATGGGTGAGAGGTGAACTCATCTATTGAGAGAAGAAATAGGTCATCTATAAGTGTAAAACAAACTGTGTCTGCAGTTTTAATTATATAATGGTTCACCTCACAATATACGCGTGACTGACAAATTAAAGGAAAAACCTGAATACCTGATCCCTATGGTCCAATGCCTCTGTTACAGTGTGGGATCTGAGTGATCGCCTTTATCCTGTCATTAAATACTTCTGTCTAATGCGTGGGGACTGTTCCAGGCTGATCGTGTCAGAGGGGCTGCTGAACAGTTGATGAGTATGAAAATAAGAGGAATCATGTGCTGTAGCATTCATACAGAATTGAACCCAACTGAACACCTGTGGGAAATTTTTTCACCGTGTTAGACCGTGCAAAGGAGGTAATACCTTTTGGAAGACCGGAAGCCATTTTGGTGACATGTAATGGTTTAACACCTCACAAAGACACGTAATTCGTTTTTCCTTTAATTTGTCATAGAAATGTACTTCAGGTTCATTCATTTTTTATGGTGGAACATGAGAATCACGTCGTGGATGTGCATCCAAGAAATCTGCAAAAACTGTGTGACGCTGTCATGTCAGTGTGGACCAAAATCTCTGAGGAATGCTTCACTTTTCTGTGTCATACCATAGCTATAATGTTTATTAATGCTATGTTTTTATAATTTTTGTTTTTGTTAATATAACAAAAGCTATCATGTTCCACTCTACATTGTCAGCTTCATTAGCAATCTAAGTGTCTCATTATCGACACTATGTGGTGTTTTAGTTTTTGGTTTGAGGTTATCTTGAACTTGTCAAACAGGGAAGCTCTGAGAGGAAATGAATTTACATCACGATGACACTTAAATATGTGTGATGCATGGCATTCTTCAGTAAATTTCTGAAGTCTTCTAAGGTTTATTATAACAACAAAAAGGTATTACCAGCTCCCCTAAGAGGTCACTGTTAAAGCTGGTGTCTTCTGGACTCATGGCAGTCGGTGAGGGAATGACGGCGACGGCTGAAGAGACAAGGCTCCCATTGCAGGTTATGAACTGTTGAGGTGTTGCTGCATTTAGGGTCCCACTGCTGCCCACTTCAGCTACACAAAAATGTCCAGAAAGGGTGGTATTAGACAGTTAACAGAAAGTTTATATACTCTTTCTATGTTAACCTCTATGTGTGTATTGTTACTGGTGATGAGGATTGCAGCGTTCTTGGATGATTTTCCTGCTCCTTCAACCCCTAGCCTTGTGGTACACCCTGCTGTTGGAGAGGAGGTAGTGTCACTGCCTCGGCTTAATTCCTGGTAAGTCCTCAGCCTCTCAATGAGGTCGTTTTTGGTGCCAGAGACAGGCAAGTTACGCAGCTTCAATTCGGACTTCAGTTCCGCAACCTGACGTAAAGACAGCATAAAAAAAAGAATTGAGACTGAAGAAAGAGAGACGGGGAAAACAAAGAGATTAGGATCAATTTGAAAGGGAAATCAAAACGAAAACAAGAAGACAAAGTAATCCATCACTATCTCTTTGTTTAACTTTGCTGAGCTGGGTGGCTCCTTTCAATGAAAGGAAACTTGGGGATTTTTTTTTACATGCATCACATCACATCTCCCATTTACTCCATCTAAAGGGTACGGATGTCAGGCCAGCTGCTCCAGCCTCCCTCTTCTCTTAACCTTAGTCTCAGTTCAGGAGTGGTTTCAGGTGTGCTATTTGGATGGACCAATCACCTTCAACAAGCTTATGTACTGGCTATCAACTCCACTACAACACCAGAGTGTAGAATCAGCTACTACAGCCAGTTAGTCTCATTCCAGCCTTTTGAATTAATCTGGAAATCTGCCTGTTTAACCTTGCCTCTCCTTCAGCTTCAGCCTCACTCCAGCCCCCATGCCACTCTATTTTTCAAGAGAGATCTCTGGATTCCCTGAATCTATTGCTGCTGTGGCTCCCACCTGGCCACAGCCACCTACTTAGCCCTCCCATTATTACACACTTTTAATACATCACCTAACTCCAGCCTTCATTGATAAATCGTCTGTTCCTATTATAAACCTGTCTCGGTCTCTGTTTGGTGTTTGGGTTCTTTTAGCCTGGTTCTGACAGGTCATAGCACAGAGAGATATTTATTTAGACCTTTAATTCTTTATTGAATGCTTAGTATTCAGTCATGCATGTTGCTCATATTATAATATTGACACATAAGGTAGGAAAGGTTTCTCCGGGACATGCATGTCGCTGTGCTGTCACTGTGTGTTACCTTCATTTCATCAAGGTTTGGTGGCAGAGACACTGGTTTGGTTCCACCTAGCGGGACAGAACTTAGACAGGTGTGGACGCAATGTTTAGAGAAGTCTAAAGGTGCAGCAGCAGGTCGAGGTGGGGAGGAGGTGGGCATAGACTTAGAGGAGGAAGATGGCTGCTGAGCTGTCTGCGGTCTGCTGGGCAGAAAGACAGTGACACAAAAGTAAATCTTAACAGATGCTCTTGAGTTCTGTACTATGTTCCTCCCAGCCTTTGAACATGCAACCATTCAGACTCAACAGAAGAGCATGCATCTAGACTTACTTAGTTGGTGCAGGGAGGATGGTGTGGTAGCGCTGCTGCTGCTGACTGAGGATCTGGAGCTGCAAGAAGAGCTGCTGCTGCTGGAGGATCTTGGCATAGGATGAATCTAGATGGGGAGGAGGCTCTTTATCTCCCTTCTGATCAGGAGGGATGTACTGATGGTACTTTAACTTTTTTATCTGGAAAGCACCCCCATTAACAGTGAGTCATTATTTCAGCACTACAGTACAGCACTTTAGACAAATATTTGCCTCCTCTTAGTTGTAGCTACACTGGCTATTTGGAATGCCAGGATTAGAATTAATTTACTCCGAGAAGGAGAAGTTTCTACCTTTGGTTTGTCCTTGGTTTTCTTGTGTCTCGGGCCAGAGCGGTCACAGTTTGGTTTGGGTTGTGGCTAAACAAAAAAAAAAAGATGAATAATTTTAATGAGAGTATAATGAAACTTTTTACACCACAACATGAGGGAAGCAAAATGAGACGCCCACAACACATGTGAGATTTCATGTTACCACCAGAGCTGATCTACAGAGAGCATGTTCACTTCATTATCTGCTTCATTAAAAGCTCATAATTTAGTCGTCATTGTGACAGGACTGAAGTGGTCTAGTCTAATGTATGTTTGTCTAACGACTAACAGAGCTGAACTGACAGATGTTACCTTGTTGCCACCTGTCCTCAGGAGAGATGTCTCATTGGTTAGCTTGAGTGAAATGGGTGACCCAGAGGTTGGTAGGAGAGAAGGAGCTGGAGGTGGGACCTGATTGATAGGATGGAAACACTGGCTGATCATTCATGGCTAAACTACAAGGCGTTTAAAAGAATCATCCGATTTGAAGGGTTTTTTTCAGCTTGTTCAATCCAGTCAGTCGTGACACACTGCTCTCCCCTACATAAGCTGCCTTTGTAAGTTGAAACTATCTGTATCGGTATTAGTATTATCAATATGGGCCATGTATTTACTTGGTATCGGATCCATACCAAAAATCTGCAGTATATAACACGACTATAGCCTCTTAGCTTGGTTTGGAAGGACTGTTGTTGATGCGCTTCAGTGAAGGAAGAACTGGATGTTAATTTATTCAGTGAATGAATCTCCAGGTAGTTTTCACTGCTTTTTATTCAGTAATTAAATGATACAAAACAGCACTTTTCTGTGTCACAGATAAAACCTATGCGTCAGATGGCTGATGTAGGGAAACACTAAACTTGCTAGTGTGTGAGTGAGTGAGTGGGTGCTCAAAATGTTGTTACTTTCCCTTCACCAAAGCACAGTTATCCCCTCTGTGACAACGGCGCCCACCTTAAACCTGATGCAGGTCACATATACAAAGACAAATACACTGACTAATTCACAGCCTCTACATTGTCTTTAAGCTGTGGATTTACAGTCTTGCATACATACAGCATCTTAGTCCTACTCTCTGCAATGATCCTACCTGTGTAGGAGATGGGATGCCATGCCCAGTCAGTGTTTCCCTTGGAGAGGGCAGAGGTCCCAGGCCCAGAGAACAACCCTCCTCACTGACAGGCGTGGACTGCTCTGGAGACAGACTGTCATTACTGTCCTCATCAAATGAAGAGTTCTCTCCCAAGGCTCTTTGAAACTGCGTCTCTGAGAGGAGAAGGGAGGATTGTGGAGGAGACCAGGAAAGGAAATAATCGTTATCTAGCTGAATTAAACCATAAAACAAATGTACTACCCAGTGATTCTACGTCCTTGCCCAAGTCTGTGTGCCTGTGTTTATTTGTACATTGTAATAATGACTAGACACATACTGTAACACTATCACTTGCATTAACAGAAGCTGAGCCACCGAACTTCTGCTTGTGACTCTAACACCTCATGGGCACCTCCAAAGTCAGCCAAATTATCATCGGTGCGTCCTCCACAAGTATCGGTGACTCATCAAAGGCTTGCATTTGTTAATGTTCAATATGTTACAAAAATAGACACAAGACATTTCTCCCTAGTGTCTCGTCAACAACTGACGGTCCACAGAGAGAGCGAAAGAGCTATCTAAACTACCTAAACACTTTTAGTCATATCATGTCAACCAGAGCCAGTCATAGAAGCACTATACTACACTGCTGTACTAATAATATTCTCTTTAAAATATCTTTGAAATATGTTTTGAATGCAACAGATAAATGCAGCTGAGTGTGATATAATAGTAAGTCAGATACAGCAATGTAAAAAAAAAAAATGCAAAGAAAACTGTCAACCACATGCCCAAAGTTTCCTTATTAGCCAGCCACAGGAAGGTTAAGACATTTTACAGCATAGCATTTAATCCAAGCCTGCTAGCTTTCCCATCCGCCATATCATATAATCATTCCATTATAATGCAAACTTATGAGTCTTCACAGGGATTTAAGGAATAAAAGTACCTGCTAGGATCCCCAGGACTGCTGTAGAGCCTTTTTTTTTTAAATAATAGAAGTGAGTTATTAAATTACAGGAGGTGCTATGGGCAGTAGCCCACTGCTATGTAGAACACACTGCTGTCCATTAATTTACCATCAGCAGGTAATGATGAAAAGACAACACGGGGCTGATTTAATAATGTAATGACTCGCTTACAGCTGTGCTGTGTGTGGGTGTAGGAGTGCATCATGCTTTGTATGCTCATATGTCAACCTCATCTAGCTAGTTCCAAGTGCTCCTACCAAACGTGGTGGTAATGTAATTGTGTTTATTGTGTAACAGTGACAGAGATGGATATTCCACTGACACAGTCTGTTATTAAATCTCAGCCTTCTTCCTCTACACATCAATCAAGCAGCTGGACCCACTGATTCCTTGCTCTCACAGTACAAAGAAAAAAAAAGTGTTCTATATACAAATCCCACTTAG
>VVHJ01006627.1:6303-19009 GCA_015107715.1 Tylochromis polylepis
GCTGAATGTGGGGGCGTTTTTTTTTTTTTTTTTTTTTAATTAACTTTTCATTTCATGGAACTGTATCCACGGCAGACATTTCTCCACATTGTAACAAACACAAGAACAGTGTAATTATTAGTGTGACGGGGGCTGTGTACCATTTAGGTGTTTTCTCTAAAATACTGCAAGAGTCTAAATGTTTGCTGTGAGAAAGTCCTGCAGAAGGAGTCAGTGATTCTGATGAATCTAATAAAACTGGAATTAACTAAGCTCATCTGGAAGTCACTGCAGTTCCTCAAATGCCCACTTGAGGCTCGTGGTGAGAGTAAATGCACAACTTTACAACAGAAATAAACAGGTTTCAAACTGAAACAAGAAAAAAATATTTTTGTCTTTATTGCTAATTTATGTCTTCATAACAACCCTAAGGTGGCTGAATCATATATATCTCATTGTATGAACTGTATCAAAGCTCAAAGAAATGCATTATTGCTGCACTGCCATTTTAAACATCACACGGGTAACAAGCTGTCTGCTAGGCATCACCTCAGATGATCTGAGTCACTGATCTGGACTGATGTGGTGTTTGTGAAGTAATTAAAGGCCTCGTAGTACCTTATTATGCTAATAGAGCACTTCACTCTCAGACTGCAGCTTATTTGTGGTTCCTAGGGTATTTAAAAGTAGAATGGGAGGCAGAGCCTTCAGTTTTCAGGCCCCTCTTCTTTGGAACCAGCTCCTAGTTTGGATTCAGGAGACAGACACCCGCTCTACTTTTAAAATCAGGCTTAAAACTTTCCTTTTAGATAAAGCTTATAGTTAGGGCTGGATCAGGTGATCCTGAATCCCCCTTAGTTATGCTGCAATGGGCCCAGGCTGCTGGGGACTTCCCATGATGCACTGATGATACAAGTGTTTCTTCTTCAGTCACCTTTTTTCTCTCCCTGTGTGTTTATACACCACTACTGTATTTAGTCATTGGTAATTATTAAATTCTTGCGTCTCCCTGCTCTCTTCTTTCCCCCTCACCCCCATTCAGTTACAGCAGATGGCCGCCCCTTCCTGATCCTGGTTATGCTGTGGAGGTTTCTTCCTGCTAAAAGGGAGTTTTTCCTTCCTACTGTTGCTAAGTGCTTGGTCATAGGGGGTTTGTCTGATTGTTGTTGTTTTTTTTCAATAGTATATTGTATTTTGTAGGGCCTTTACCCCACTATATAAAGGGCCTTGAGGTGACTGCTGTTGTGAATTGGTGTTATATAAATGAAACTGAAGTAAATGAATGAGAAGTGCCGAAAATTGCAGTTCCTTGAGTGGCCACTTGAGGCTGAATCCAAAAGCAAATCAATCCCCATAGACTCCCATGTAAAAGTTACTTATTTATTACAATAACAGCCCCCCCACCACGACATAAGGTTTCAGCCACTTCACCTTCACCACGGGTGTCTTCCCTCACCTTGCGGTACAGTCTGTTCCAGCGGGTGAACAGGGTGTGCTTGCAGAGACGTGAGGGTGTCCCTGAGTCTCGTCTCCGTCCAGTTGCGGTGTTGACCACCTCCAGCTGTGCGTCACCCAACGTCCAGTTGACGCTCACACATGACGCCTTCCCCGGCTGCTGATAATCAGCACTGCTCAAGCCTATGGGGAAGACAGGAAAATACAAATGAGGGGTGAGTTCAGCTTCCACATTATGACATGTCACATGGTTTTGTGAGTGAAATTTTCTCCCACCCTTGCCTCACTCTTGCCCTGAGGCTGGAAGACATACAGTTTTGCGGTGATGCACAAAAACAGTACCTAAATGGCTATGTAAGTGTTAGAGTTTGATAAACCTTTAGAGAGCGGGTTGAAAAGGGAATGAAACACATAAGCAATGTGTTCCTGCCTTTGTGTGTGCTTGCCTATTAATATCAGTTTTTATGCTGTAAATATCATCTCCAGACTCTAAGATCGACTGCTGCCTACACTGGACTGTCACTCTGTTCTCCACTCTCTACATTTCTTTTTGAAATAATTAGCCTCGCAGCAAAGCACACAAAGCGATCAGCAGAGGTAAGTGAAAGAGAGACAGCGGCAGATGGAAAGTGGAGGTGAGCGGTGATCACACGGGTTCCGTGGAGAGAATTAGCCGCCTGCGCTGAGAACACAGGCACTGGCAGAGGTGCTGGGCCTGTGGCGGGAACAGAGCTGACAGCAGGTTGAGGAGCAAATGAAGGCTCAAGGCAAAATGTTCCTGAGAGGCCAGCGTGGGCGTTTCATAGAAGCTGCATAGGAGTTTGGATTCACACCCGATTGTACAGCCTGAAGCAGGAGAAAATGTTGAATCCAAGCGGCACTTTCTGGGGCAGAAAATGTAACAAATATGGAGTGCCAAAATCTGCATTTCTTCAAAAGGCCACTTGAGGCTGGATAGAAAAAGCAAAACAATCCTCAGAGACTCCCAAGTTAAAATGCCAATTTTTACTGCAGAAATAACTATATTTAAATCCTGATACAAGAAAAATTTTGATATCTATTGCTAATATCCCCTTCATACAGTACAGGTTTGGATTGCTTTACAACTTACCTGTTAAATTGTCTCAAGTATTAAAGATATGCACTATTAAAGTTTGCATTCCTTTAAAGTTAGAGTGTGTCAAAGTTTCACCACTAGATGTCAGTAGATTGCAGATTGCAGCTAACTGAGTTCTGTTTTTGTACCCCTCCCAATTCAAGTACATAATCCTAGCTACTCGTGTTTCAACAGCCAAAAGAGATCAAAAACATTACGTTTAGATTACACCACACATTGGTTGTGGGCAGCCGGCATATTTCTACTACCCTATGGATCTAATGCAGTTCTGTGGAAGACTGTCAGCCGACTGTTTACCTCAGCTGTCAATGCCGGGTGAGAATTGTCCACCTTTATTTACTCTGGAAGAGGCTGTAAAACTTTCTGAAAGGATCCGATACAGGTCAATGAGCCAGAGAAGCTCTCTTCTGACCGATGACAGCCATACTGAAATGAGTTGTTAGGTACCAGTGCTGTTTTTGCTGCTATTAGCTGCGATTCGTTTGTGAAACTTTCTTTGAAGTAGATGTAACTGTTTGACTCAAGCATTTAGCAAATAAATCCTCATACAATGTGAGAATATAATCAAAACGTTTATCAGAAGGAAAGAAAAGGAAAGGATACTCGAGCCTAATATTAGCTGGCATAATGTTAGCGTATAACCAGCCTTTGTTGTAGCCTGCTTTTCGCATGTGTCCAGTGACGGGAGGGTCACATGTCTAACCTGCTGACAGTAAGGCAAGGCAAGGCAAGGCAAGTTTATTTATATAGCACAATTCAACAGCAAGGTGATTAAAAGTGCTTTACAGAGACATTAAAAAACAAAAACAAATAAAAAGCATGATTTAAGATGGAAAAAAAGAAAAGTAAGTAAATGTGACAATAATAAGCATATTTATACATGTTTTTTTGTGTCTTAGGGCCCTGACTTCAGTTCAGCAGATGAGGCTTGAGATGAGGAGGAAGAGGATGTCATTTTATTAAGATGCTGGTGCCACTGATGACTTCTCCTCTTCTCCGCCTTTGGTATGTATGTTTCGTATGTGGCCAGTCTCTAGCCACATACATAAAATGCGATTAGTTGGAGGGGAAATGTCCTTCCCAGCCACAGTATTTAAATATAGTGGGGAAACTTGGCAGTTCCAGAAACTGCAAACCCGTTTCCACCCATCTTTGTAAGTTTATGAGAATGCATCAGTTTGTTGGAAGATGTAATTATGCATGATTCTATGTATTTATGAGTACAATATCTTTTTATTTTCAATTAAATAACATCAAAAAATTACTGACTGTACCTTTAAGCATAAACTTGTTGCTATAAAAGGCACAAACTACTGGCTACATATCATCTTGGCTAATTTGAGTCACTTAACTATATCTCTCAACTGCATTGCTCAATTGTTTCGGTGAGTATAATTTTAGCAATATTTATTTATATATTAGCACTAATTAGCACGTATCCGTGTCTGTCCGACGCACCCGTAAAGTTCACAGATGTTAACCAAACTAATTTGTAGTAGCTGATAAATTTGTACTCCAAACACAATCCATTCTGCCTCTAAAAACCAACATGACAAAGGCCAAAATGCCAAATGTGAGATGTCACCATGCCTCAGCCATCTGTCATACACAGTCTATGGTTAAATCACACAGGACAAATGCCTCCTAGGAGTTTCCAAAATCGAAATACAACTACATTTTCATTGTATATAGTTGTATATATACGCTAATTGAGATCATGTGTTATCCATTGATAACTGCTGTATTTTATGTAAAGCTACCTTTAAAGAACTGGAAGGGTTTTCTGGACTACTACAGAAGCATACTGGGCTCACTCCCTATGTAGATATAAGGAGCCCATTCTAAGCTAACAAAACCACAATGAGAGGCGATTATACGCTAATGAAAAATAAAATCAATACTGTATTACATTTCTAGGAATAGAGCCCTGTAAATTCTGCACAATGGAGCATTAATAATCGCAGCTATAAGATGTCTTTAAAAGGGAATTGCTGCCTTTGATTCCAGCTTGAGTTATTTATTACATCATGCAACATTAAAGGCTCCCCTTATAGAAAATCAGCTGGCAGAAGCTCTGTGACGGCTGAATAACAGTTGCTTCTGATCTCATCGCCTGACAGACAGCTTGTTATATTACAATGCCAGATCTACAATACCACAATACATGCCTGCAGATCATTTCCGCCTTTTCCACACTGATTTTCCTGTCTTCACTCTTCCATTTACCAATCTCACCTCTTCTTTTCTGTTGCTCCTTGGAGCTGGAATGAATCGCCTGCCACGGTAACAATCCTCCATGTCTCTTATGTATTACCCATCTCTTCTCTCTTGTGCAGACGCACCTCTTTGAACAAAAGACCCTCCTATCCATCCTGCTTTTTTCCACTCCTCTCGCTCCATTCATGGCTCATTTCTTCCCTTCAATGGGCTTGACTCCTCTGTTTCTGTAATAGCCAATTTGATGTTTCCTTCATTGAGGACTTGATCAATTTCTCTTCTGGGAAGTGTTTGGCAGACATGAAAAAGGCAGAATTAAAGCCTTTGGTTATGGGATTCACAACTGTACAGTACACACAGGAGCAGCTTAATATCTGAGGCTGCTGTGCATTCATGTGTACACAGTGCATCTATCCTGCATTATTGTAGTACTGCAGGGCTGTAAATGTGTGCCTTGTTGGGTGGAGAAGAAGTGGAGGAGCAGTGAAGTAACAGGTATGTGAAAAGAGGAACTTATTCATTTTCTGTGTCAAGGACAGGATTATAAATGAAAGGTTGCTGGCTCAAATCATTTAAAGCAATTTCTACAAACAAGTTTTAAAGAGCAGATTTTAAAGGTTGTCTAAAGACCATCGTCTTTATGTCAGCACTTCCAAAATATGGGCTTCTTTGAAGGCATTAACAATGGTATGAAAAAGTATTTGTCTCACATCTTATTATGTGCATACATATTTTTACACTTATATATTTCAGGTTACCATACAAATTTTAACATGAGAGAAAGGTAACCCAAGTAAAAACAAAATGCGGATTTTAAATTGATTTCATTCATTAAGGGAAAAAAAGCTATCAAACTCTATTTGGCCCTATGTGAAAAAGTAATTGTGCCCCTTGTTAAGTTATGAATTAACTGTGATTAACCACATTTTTTGGAAAGCTAAGTTCAGTTTCACTAGCCACACCCAGGCCTGAGTACTCGTTGACCTGTTGGATCAGGAAATCCTTTAAATAGAACCTCTTTGTCAAAGCGAAGTAGACTAAAATATCTCAAAAAGCAACACATCATGCCACAATCTAAAGCAACTCAAGAACAGCGGAGAAACAAAATAACTGACATCTATCAGTCTGGAAAGGGTTACAAAGCCATTTTAGGACTTTGGAAATCCAACAAACCAGGGCAAGAGTCATTATGCACAAATGGGAAAGAACTAGGAACAGTTGGAGTGGCCTAGTCAAAGTCTGGACGTAAATCCAATTGAGATACTTATGCATGACCTTAAACAGGCCATTCATGCTCGAAACCCCTCCAGAGTGGCTGAAGACCTGCAGAAAGACCCATCCATGACCCATCTTCAGTGTTCTGGCTGAGAGAAGGTGGTTCTCATCCAAGATTTTACAGTACATGGCCCCCTTCATTGGCCTCTTAGTGTGGTAAAAATGTTCTGTACTCTTAGCAGAAAATCAGCCCCAAAGCATAATGTTTCCACCTCCCTGCTTGACTGTGGGGATGTGTTCTTTGGGTCATACACAGCATTTCTCTTCCTCAAAAACGAGGCGTCAAGTTGATGTCAAAGAACTTGATTTTGTTTTCATTCGACCTCTGCAATTTCTCTCAAGCCATCTCTGAAGCATTTAGATATTTATTGGCAAACTTTGGACGGGTATGTACATTTGCCTACTTAAGCAGGGGGACCTTGTAGGCACTGCAAAATTTCAATCCATTATGGTGTAGGTGGTTACCAATGGTGTTCTTGGTGACTGGGGTCTCAACTGAGGATCTGTCACCTTTCTTATGATTACCTCATGAACCATCATCTTCCATGGAGCTCCAAACTGAAGTCAATTTCTTCCATTTCCGAATGAACACACCAGCAGTTGTCACCTTCTTACCAAACTTCTTGCTGATGGTCTTGGAGCTCAGTCCAACCTGTGCAGATCTGCAGTCCCTGATGTCCTTTGACAGCTTTTTAGTCTTGTCCATGGTGGTGGAGAAGGTGGAATGGAAGAAACTGATTCTGTGGACAGCTGTGCTTTATACAAATAATGAGCTAAGATCAGGAGGATCTCTAATTGATTGATTGATTGACTTGATGCATGCTCAGTCATCCAGGTGAGTAAATCCCAAAAAGTTGATTCTGTTCATCTGGACGTAGCATTTTCAGTGGGAGAAACGTTTCGTCACTCATCCAAGTGACTTCTTCAGTCTCAGCTGACTGCAGGTTTCCCCAACATTATAAATAGTATTTGCACAATAACTGAAACCAGCCCACTGAATGAACAACGAGCTGTGAGGTCAGTTCTTTGATCATTAATATGCAAATTGTCATGACCATTGATCAAAGACCACTGATCAATGGCCATGAGTACCATTGACAGAGAGTTGGGGAATGGCTGCAATCACAGCATTGTAAGATGGTGAAAGATGTACCCTTAGGCCCCCTCCTCGATTCAGAGATGTGTGCCACATGGACATACAGCCAATCTGTGGAACCCAGAATTGTGGCTGGGTTGTCAGAGATCAAATACTTATTTTACTCAATGACATGCAAATCAATTTACAAGTTTTATGTAATGTTTCTTTTTAAAAAAAAATAGATTTTAGGTTTATATTCTGTCTCTTAGTTTTATTTCCATTAAAATGAAAATAATAAAAAAACCCAATAAAAAATAGAAACTGATCATTTCTTTGTAAGTGAGCAAACTTACAAATTCAGAAGGGGATCAAATGTTTAACAGCACCACTGATGGAGTGCCAATGATTACTTACTTGATGTTAATATGTAGTGAGTAACTGATTACATTTTTCAAGTAACTTTCCTCACAATGTTTACCCTTGGCAGTATCTTCATGCAAACATGTATCAGACCTCAGAACAGCAAAAGCTAAAATATGAATTTTAGCATGTAGAGAAAAGAAGGTGTAGCTGTAAAACATGCATGTGTACCGATCTAACTGCAAAGCTCCAAAAGTGGAGAATGAGCATTATTAATGTTCCCTTTATCTGCTGATGTTCTTATTCCTCTTATCCTGAAACAACAAAGCCCTGCCGCGGTCTGTGTTCGCTCAACAGCAGGACGAGAGTGAAGGACAAGTCAGTGCATCGATGCGTTTGGCCCTCGGGGTTCAGGTGGAGCCGCTTTGGCTGTGTGCGATAAGAGCGGGCCCTGCGATCCCCAGGAATTTCTTCTGGGGGTGTTGCTTTTAAATAACCCTGGACTCACAATAGCCTGGGAGCTCATCAGAGGCGATGAAAGGCTGGCGGAGGAGATGAGAGGAATGGGAGGGGGCAATACACGTGCAGACATCTGAATGCGAGTGAAGCTCTGTGTTTCTTTATTCCCGCCCTGCCTTGCTGTCTCCCCTTGTTTTTCTCAGCCTGTCTCTCTCTCGGTCCGAGCTCCCCTCAGATTGAATGGCTGTCCGATAAGGGCTGTGATTACATTGATTTGGCGTAGGGCCATCTCCACTCTCTGTCCATCTCTCTCCCTGCCTTCACCCTTCTACCCTTCAATAAACTACTCATAGTACTGCAGGTGCAAAGATCTGACAGTCTGAGACACACACAGACACAGAAAACACACAATCACTGTTAGACAGGAAGACAGAGCATGTGCAGGACACCTCAAGAAATGGTGTAAAGGACATTTGACAGCATTAGTGTGGCTTTTACTGGTGGGAAAAAGAACCTATAACAGTCATTAAACACACTTTGTAGCTATAATAAAAAATGAGATATGGAAGAATGATGAACAAAAAGATCAAACCTGACCACAATTTTCCAAATATTAACCGCAGCTTGTAATATCTAAAAGCAAAGACTCAAATGACTCCATTTAAAAAGCCAAATCATGAGAAATGCTCGCTGAGGCTGCAGTCTGAGGGGTCAGTGATAAATTCATCCCAGCAACCGTCACCAGAGGACATTTCAGCACAATTATCAATCTTGATAAGGACAGGCCTCATCATGGCACCCAGAGAGCCCCTGCACCCTTCAAGAAGAGCATGCAAAACCATGTATAGTCGATATGGAGATGTTACGAAAGTATCCACAGAGAGCATTTGACATGATATAATGTGTTTCCCTGTAAGTGACTGTCACTCTCTTTGTTTATATTAGTGATCCCTAGCAACCAAATGTGCCCTACATCTCTGTGCGTGGCTGTCGCTCAGCGGCTCTGACTGGCCTAGATCTGAAGTGATGGCTGATGCAGTTTCTACCAGTTGGGTGTCATTCACATTCTCTTCCAGCATTCATCCTCACTACAAACACAAGCCTCGAGTCTCAGCGGAGCCCTGGAAGTAGACGCGCCAAACAACTTCTTAGTTTTTGCTTGTCTGACAGGCAAAATGTAAGTGTAGAGAAGAAGTGGTATACGAGTTTGCTAAGAGTGTGAGAATATGTGTTTGTGTGTGTGTGTGAGAAGGGGGTGTAACATATGATGTGTGATCTGTTATGATGCATCGCGTCTGTAGCTGACATTGCTTAAAAAGAAAACATGAAAATAGAGTACTGTATACGAGGACATTTATGTAGTGCAGCCCAAGATCTCCAAGCATGTGTGGGTAAGTCACTATACAAAGGCAGGGTGAGAATAGAAAGCAGACTGTAAGCCGAAAAGAGGAAATACAGAAAAGCCTGAACGTGATCCAAGCACAGAATACATGTTTCGTGGGTTTTAACAGTTTTGCTGAGTAGGCTACAGGCTGGTGCTTGTGTTTAAGGATATTTTAGGGGTATTCCCAAGAAGCAACCTATTGTCTCCAAAAGTAAGTCAATCCACATTGAAGATCACTTTACAGGAGAATCAAACATGTACTTTTAGTATCCAAAGTAATATCAGAATAGCTTGGGCGCTATTAATGCACCTTGCTAATCAAGCTAGCTAGCTTCTGCCTGGATTAATTTTCTTATACTTGAAAGAGGAACCCTCTACATGTTTTTTACTTAAATACTACATGGATTTTTGTCATTTTGGCCCACAAAATGTTGAATTTTGAAACTTGCTCTGACTGTATATGGATGACAGGGTGTAGGTGGAGGGGACTACAGCGATAACCCAAGAACACTAGGCCCAATCGTATTAGTTACTCAGTATTCTCCTGTTTATTTTACTAGTTTATTCAAACTTGGGCCATCTTATACACAAGGAACACAATACTGTAGTAAATAAGACTCGGTAAAAGTAATGTAAAGCCGGAAAGAGTAACCAAAACCATAAATCCATCAGAAAATGTTCACTGATCTCATGAATCAAGTTTGAATTTTCTCACACTTCTATGAAATTAGACTTTTCTTTGCAACCAGAGAAGGTGCCCCCTGCTGGTCAGTTTTTAGAACCAAAGGCTACGGCCAACTTTAATATACAGATGGTGATGCTTAGATAGACCATGCTAAAATGTTAAAACTTTGGAGCATTGAAAAAATTGTTTCCAGCTAACACAAGAATGCAGTCTGGTCCTCTATGGGTAGCTACTCCCTTTATAACAACTCTAAGGGGAATGAATATAGCCCACACAACAGGACAGTCGCCAAAACGCTAACACCGAAATTTCAAAAGTCCGAAGTCCAAATCCAGTGGGTCACATTGGATCAGAGCCCTCTTTTATACCCTTTCTGATTTTAAAAAGGGCTCTGACCATTGAATTCGCTCGCATCAGGTCATTTTTCCATGTAGTTTTCAGTTATAATGAACATCACAATCTTGACATTTGGGACCTGTTTAATGCAATGACACCCAAAGAAGAACCAAACCTAAAGCAGACAAAAAACCCTCAGACCTTTATGTACTACATCACCGGCAAAAAGTAAAAGTATACTGAAAAGATGTATGAAAGATTTCTATTGTGTCACCTTCTATTATGTGGAGACTTCCCAAGGTGCACAGAGTGTATTTATAAGTGTATTTTACAGCTACTGCCCAGAGATGCTGTGTGGCTGATTATGCTGTGGTCATACCGCTGAGCAGGGGCTGGTTGCGTCTGTATGTGGCAGGCAGTGGGCCCAGGCGCTCCTGACGCTGGTTCAGAACTCTGCCCAGATGGCCCGTGTGACGCAGGCTGCCAACGGTCATGCTATGCAGGTACACTGGTTCCACAAAATGGCTCAGCAATGCCCCCTGCAGGCCCAGGATGTTCCATCTAGGAGTAGGGAGGAGGAGGGAGGGAGAGAAGAGAGAGGAAGTTAAGAAGGAACAAGGAGGGAAGAGAGGAGAAAGGATGGAATGAACAGCATTCGTGAAAATGTGGGCGAAGCCGCGAATGTAGGATGAGGTGTGTGGGTGAAAAGAAGAACAAAACGCAACAGTTGGCCGAAGAGAGGAAAAGGAGGAAGAGATGGAGGGGTGGATAGAGAGAGGCAAAGTGGGAAAAATGAGAGAACGAGACAGATGTGAGAGCTTCGATGACAGGTGGAGACAATTTGATCATTATCTTGATGTGGGACGTGATGAATAGCAGCAAGTGACCACACACATAAACGTCCTCTTCCCCCAGAAACACAAACCGTCCTCACCAACAACAACACCACCAAAGGTCAGTACATCAGCATTCATTACCTGGAACAACACATTACCACGTGTGCATTCATCAGTGCCACAGAGGTTAATACACTGCAGGGCTGCAGAAGAGCCTCAGTCGACTGCTTGCTGTGGGCGGATCTCCTTGTGGTTTGTTTAGCGATCCACGAGTGACACAAAATCACTGCGGGGCTAATCCCACAGGTGACACCGGCACCTCAAACTGTAGCCGGCTGGTCATGTGCCACCTTCTGTCCAAAGCCCAATCTCAGTTTCAACAGCAGATGCTAATTTATGGATATAAAATGATAATCACCGTGTTTATTATAATTCCTGCCCTTCGTAAATGAAGAGGAATCCTGCTGTTTACCTGAGCTGTATGCTCCCCGGTGCACCGGACTTTCACCGGAATAACGAACTTGCGCAGGAGGCTTCTAATTTTTACATCACTGTTCTTTTTGTTAATCAATGTCTCCTTATCATGGATGCAATTACACCCCCTCCCCCCCTTCCCAGCTTAATAATCACTCATTACAGCTTCCTTTGCTTCCCCAAGCAGTCAATTAACATCACCGGCTTTCTGGGAATCACTTAAATGGGCTCACAAAGCAGCAGCCCGCCCGCCTCTGCTTTACCTGCAATCTGTCGCCAAGATCTGTCCTTCCTTCCCAAACAGAGAGGAGGAGTTTTGTTCAAAAAGCAAACACGTGCGCACACCCAAACACAAAATACTTTAGCCTGAAATATTAATTTACCCAGAAAGCGACACCGTGAATCAGAAACATCTTCTAATCTCATGCAAGAAAAGACAGCCATCTGGCTTGGGCGTGTGAATCTAAAGAGAGGAGAGGGGAGAGGACCTCCTCTCTCTCTCTCTCTCTCTCTCTCACTCCCACCCTCAGTAAACGCCGACCATTAAAGTAATGTGTTCATCTGCATAAAACTGCGGTGGAATGGAGAACATCATCGTTATATGAAAGCCATTTAGGCCCCTCAATTAAATCCAGCTGTCGGCTTCGAATCAAATATTAGTGAAGAATCTTCACCGGGGCCCCGGCCTTATGAAAACACGATGACAATCGGCGGCGGGTGATGCAACGGCCACTGTTATCAGCTGTGTTTATGATAAGAGCAAAGATCCTAATATCCCCTCTGGTCAAAAGCTGAACTAACGATAATAAAGTGCAGGAAGTGCAAGGAAGTGGAGGGGAATAAAAAAGTAATGGGAGGTTGCAAAATGAGTGTGACAGAGGACAAAAAGAGCATCCAGGGGATTGCTTTAAGATTGCAGTGTGTGCTCGTGTGTGTGTGTGTTCAGTCTGTAGCCCTAAGCTCCTCTCACTTCCACCTTCCACTCCTGACCTTGATAAACTGGCCCTCTGTGACCCACTCAGTTTAACGATGGCCACCGATCATTTACAGC
>VVHJ01006629.1:1857-15375 GCA_015107715.1 Tylochromis polylepis
TTGCATATGATTTAATGTGAAATTGTTGCATTTGGGCATATACTGTGCTTCAATATAGCACATCTTAGGATAGAGAGGATGCAGATTTATTAGCACTTGCATCCTGCTCCTTTCCACCCTTCTAGTCTCATTGTTAATACACATTCACCTACTCACACACACACATTCATGCTGCACTTTCACAGTGCTTTCACTGCAACACAGGGACACTGAAACATGTTGACTGGGGAAATGTTGAAGGAAAAGCTCTATAATATCTGCCTTATTAAGCAGTTGTGGACCACAGATCCGTCCAGAATGCTTTATTGACATTTCTCCTTCAAAAATGTCAATTTTCTTGCACTTTTTAAAAATTAATAACAAAAAATACCATTCATGCATCTTTAAAGAGCAGGATTGATAGGTAAGAAACCTGAGGGTGAACAGAGAGAGAAGAAAAAAAACCCCAACATTATTGTTTTTGTTTTGTTTTTCTAAAAACAAAAAGGAAAAACCAAGAGATAAATGGAAAACAAAACATAAAATACTTCCTTTCCACTCCTGACAATCAAAAAAAGCTCAAGCTCTCTCGCTCTCTCTCTCTCTCTCTCTCTCTCTCACACACACACACACTTTCTTTTCACATTTTTTATTGATTCAAAAAACATAACAGAGAAAAAGCAACAAACAACTATTCAGACCACTCTGTCCAGAACGTCAAACCATTTATGATTAATGTTTGTCCAGTTTGATTATAATTGTCTCCTTGTGGATAGAAAACATTAATAAAGAACAAAAACAACAACAAAACAAACACATGTAAGAATACCTTTGGGTTTAGTGGGCTTTTTTCTTTTTCTCATAAACTCTGACCTCTTCCCCAAATGTTTTAATCTTTGTGCTCTAACAAACACATTCACACAGCCATTTAGTCCACATTTTATTATATATGGCCTGTGTTGCAACTGCTGTTGTATTTTTGTAATTAGTGTGTTTTTCTTTTATTTTCATAAAAAGGTCTGCATGCTTTGCTTAAGGCCTAGAGACCTCTTGGCAGTCATCAGCCAACCACTGGTCGAGAGAGTGGTTGCTGGCAATCGCTGTGAAAGCAAATGTTAAAGCCCCATTCACACAGTCAGTGACCCAATTGCCAGGGTAAAGTGTATATTCTATGACCAGCTGGTGAGTGGTTGCTGGAAGCTGCTTGTCTACAAACACTTGGCAACTACTCACCAAGACTGTATAAAGTGTGATGCAAACCAGAAACCGAGTCTATTTGCCTTCAAAGTAAAAACTACATGTTTTAAATGTGTTGGTTGCAGGAGTAAGACACAGCTTTTACCTTCAGGGAAAAATTTTAGCTTTGGGTTTCATTTCACTTTTCATTTCAGTTTCACTTCAGGTCAGGGAGTAAATGGCAAGTGTTTGCAGACAAGTCAGCATCTTTATTTCAAACTATGGGCAAACTGCTAGTAACCAAAGAAATCTCAAGGATGTTGGTCTGAGTACAGAGTCCATGTGTGAGTGGCCTGAGTGATGAAGGTTACTCAGACCATGGCTCAGATTGGTGAGGGGTGGGCAGGGGTAGATTGTGGGGGGGACAGTGTTCATTGACAGTCTGAATGGCCCAGGGGAAGAACCTGTTTCTGGATCTGGAGGTGTGGGACCCTGACTGACCTGAGGTGCTGACCAGAGGACAGTTGGTGAAGGTGTCACCTGTGATGACCCTGGTTTTCCTGACACAGGAGGATTTGGCAATGGCCTCCAGGGCTGGCAGAGGGCAGCCAATGATTTTTTTGGGCAGTGTTAATTACCCTCTGCAATATACAGCTTGAAGATGACTGGCTCCAGCAAGTTAGCCACAGTCTTCAGAGGTTTTATTCACTTTGCATTCCAGCCAGCAATAACTACTGTCACTTATATTGCTGTGTGTTTAAGTTTAAAGGAGTACATAGAGGCAGGCTGTCTCTCAGTTTGAACAGTTTTCTCTATTTTATGTGAGTTAAAGAGGTATGTTGCTGTATTTTGGTTGGTTTCTATTCGTAAGGTTACCTCAGTGGTTCCTGGGGCTGCCTGGAACTTGTGTCTTTCATTATTTATCTCAGCCATCCGTAGACAGAGAAAACAGGAGTAGTTACACATGTTCACATTAATAGTTATAGTGTAAACTGGAGGTGTGTTTTCACTGTCCGAGTTCCAGCACAAACTGATTTTGAGTCCCCTGCTCTGACTTTAGTTTCACTGTTGAGCTGTTAGCATTTTCACCTCTTTTGTTTTCATGTTCTTCCTGTCTCTCTTGTGTGGGTTTTCTTTGTGTACTCCAGCTTGCATGCAGCTGTAGTCTAAAGTGCTTTGAGTGATGAGTAAGATTGAAAAAGTACTACATAAATGCCAGTACATTACAATATATTACATAAATCTCTGAGCAAGACGTAAAACGTTTATAGCATTCTGATTTGATCCACCATTTTTCAAACAGTCCTTAGAACTGTTTTCAAGCCAGATAAAACGTAGAAGACGTAGAAGAAAATTTTGGCTCTTTTGAATATATTTTTATAAATCATACCAAATTTTAATCAAGAACATGAAATTTCAATTATCAGTTTCCTTTTGGAGTTTTTTGCTCCCACTGTGCCAGAGTGTGAAAAGATAGTTGTGCCCAATGGGGAATATCAATTTTTGAAAAATATAATGGACCTCAGCTGTACTGGCCAACAATGCACAGTAAGTTGTATTCAGAAGGTGAAAATGGCAGAAAAAAAACAAAAAAAACCCCAGACAGCCTGGTCTCTCTTTTCCCCCCATATGAATCCTACAAAAGGTGGCTTAGGAATGTTTTGAAAAAGACAAAGTAACCCTTAACATCCACACGGGTGGACGGTTGTACATTCCCTAAGCAACCCATGCCCCATCACGAGTAAGTCAAAAGAGTTCAGGCCTCAACCCCACCCAATGTCACCCATCCCAATTAGGCTACATATCACACTTACCATATTCTTGTGTATTCTCGTGCATGTTTATGAAATTGGTAAAAAAAAAAGAAAGAAAAAAAAAAAAGAACTGTAAGTACATTCAACAAAAACACCAAAAACTCACTCTGGTTTCACATTCATGAACTCTGTGTTCAGTTTCACATTTGTGCTGCTGAGAGTTAGAAATATTTACTTTAACACTGAGGGATTAGATGTAACACAAAATCTCAACACTGCTGATCAAGATCCAATTTTCTCAGTTTAGTTCTGTTATCTGGTCACTAAATTTCCTTAAAATGTTTACATCTGTCATATCTTATTATACAAGAGAATTTGATTTTTTTTTAAAGGGTTTGCTTCTGCCACATATGCCCCATAATGTCAAATTATTCCATGACTTACTCTTTTTGCAGTAACAACCTAAAATACTCCACTGCTGCTACTTCTTAATAACAAAAGCTACTGCCAGCTACTATAAACTGTTGGCAACTACTGTTTTGCAAGTCCCTGAAGGACTTGTATTAAGTCCGCCCATCAGTACGTAAACAGAGAAAAGCTGTTGCTATGATTGCTGAGTTCATTTTCATAATCCTTATGAAAGCCAAAAGAAGAGCGATAATGTCAGTAGGCGCATTTCTGTCAACACTGTGCTTTAACCGTGACAGCTCTGGGTGATGAGGGAGCATCAAGAGGCTCATCAGTGCTCCAGCAGCCTCCCTTTGCATGGCCTGCCCTCCATTAACATTTTATTCTGTCATGCACTGTTGTGATAAGCCCACGTCTTCTCAAGTGCAGGTGAAAGAGGCTGACGGCTCATTTGCAGCAAAAATGGTACATGGCAAACAGGTGGACTACATGTGGTAGTGTATGTGGTCTTGTTATGTGGAAACTAAATGCCATATTTTTTCTTTTGAAAACATTTGCTTAAGATGTAGATGTGTATTTGTTAATGCGTGCCTCACATAGTAATGGAAAATAGGGCTGAAAAGCTTTGAAACACCTTCATTCACACACTGGAGTGTGTTTTGGAGTGGATGGTGGCTGAAGTGTGCTACAGTATTACTCTATATTGATATTTCTCAAGAAAAAAAGTAAATCTTTTCTGTATGGGTGGTCACATTGATCAGTCTTTCCCTTTGCTCAGAGCTTTGGGATATGAACATTTAACCATTGTCTGTTCTCATAGTAGTGATGAGAGATCTATATTTTTCTACCTCAGCTAGCAAGCACACTGGGATTCAATGGTGGCTGACATTTCTCCTGTCACGCTATCTAGTTTGGTCTAAACTGAGCCTGAGGAGGCAGTCCACATCCAGCCACCACCTGCTGAAACATGCTACCGCCATCCACAGCTGGAAAGCCTTGCTGGCAGGCGGGACACTGTGTTACATCTTTCATTAGAATTGGATAGGTTATGTTCTAGATGTGAAAGTATTCCCTCCTGGCTGCTTTATTCACTCTTTGTCTTAAATTAAATGAACAACACAGGGTTGCTTTTTGGTTACCTTAAAGTGTTTGCTCACTACATTTGTATTATTTTCAGTCTAGGAATGTAAGATGTGTAAACGTCTACGCCCTCTATAAAAAGATGCTAGTGTGGTAAAAGTTGTTAACATTTTGCAACACAAGCAGGCAGGTACCTGTGGCTCAGGTGTTAGAGCAGGTTGTCTATCAATCAGAAGGTCAGTGGCTCAATTCCCAATCAATTTATGTCCATGTGTTGATGTACTTGTACATACTGTACCCTGAGATGCCCATGATGGATCTGTGTGACTGTTACATATAGTGCTTAGGAAAGGATAAAAGGCTGTATGAGACTTGTAGTAGAAAGTGCTTTTAGCTACTTAAGCTTAATAGAGGGGTACCGGTTCATTTATTAATGTTTTTGTACCTTTGTCTAAAATTTACTAACTTTACTCACTTATTTAAATAATTTTTTTTCAAACTTTACACAACATATTGCTGAAACTGGAAAATGACACATGTGAAACTTGCAGAAATTATAAAAGCTGGTGATACACTATACTGTCAAAATGAATTGCTTGTCTGCCTTCACACACATATGAACTTGAGTGACATCCCATTCATAGTCCATAGAGTTTAATATGATATTGGCCCGCCCTTTGCAGCTTAAATTCTTCTGAGAAGGCTTTCCACAAAGTTTAGGAGTGTTTATGGGGAAACACATTTGTGAGGTCAGACACTGATGCTGGATGAGAAGGCCTGGCTCGCAGACTCCACTCTAATTCATTCCAAAGGTCTTCTATCAGGTTGAAATCAGGACTCTGTGCAGGCCAATCAAGTTCTTCCACACCAAACTTGCATCCATGTCTTTATGGAACTTGCTTTGTGCACTGGTGTGCAGTCATGTTGGAACAGGAAGGGGCCATCCCCAAACTGTTCCCACAAAGCTGCGAGCATGAAATTGTCCAAAATGTCTCGGTATGCTGAAGCATTAAGAGTTGCTTTCACTGGAACTAAGGGGCCAAGCCCAACTCCTGAAAAACAACCCCACACCATAATTCCCCCTCCACCAAATTTTGTACTTGGCACAAAGCAGTCAGACAAGGACGGTTCTCCTTGCAAATGCCAGACCCAGAATCGTCAGTAAGATTGCCAGATGGAGAAGCATGATTTGTCACTCCAGAGAACACGTCTGTTCTTGAGCTAATCTTAAGACCACATGAAGTTTGGAAGTCTGTAGTGACTGACTCCGAAGAAAGTTGGTGACCTCTGTGCACTATGTGCCTGCAAAAGGTTCTATAGAAGTCTATGGGAACAGCAACAGCTTCTTGACTAACAGCTTTACTGTTAATGGGCAATCACTTTCTGTGCAGTTCTCACATCAAAAACGTCAGTCTCATTTATCCTAATGCAGTTCTCAAACCTGTATTTTCTTGGCACATTAGCCTTTTCTCATTATTTTTATGCACACTACTATAGTTTCCATGCAGACTTCACTGCTAAAGACATTTAGTATTGTATTGATCCACTTCTCATCTCAGTTTCACAACTCATCACAATAGCTTACACTTTTGTCAGTCAGAACTCTAGATCTCTCACTTTCCTGAATACTGTCCAGTATTGCATTAGTGTTTTCAGTGAAATTACAAAAATGTTTTCAAATATGTATGAAAGAACAAGATCAGTAACACACTGTCAGTGGTAACAGTGAAACTGCTCTTCAATTGAAAGCAAATACAAACACCTGTTCCTTGAAGAGGTTTAGTTGAAACAAATAAAAACACATCCTACTGTTTCACATGTGCATGTCAGGGCAATGCTAGTTACACGCAAACAGGCCTTTTGCCTTAGAACTGCCATAATTGCTCATTGCATTGATTCAACCATGTGCTGGAAATATTCTTCGGAGATTATTGCTCCATATTGACATGATAGCGTCTCACAGTTAACGCAGATTTATCACCTGCTCATCCAAATATCCCTTTCCACCACATCCCAGAGGTGCTCTACTGGACTGAGATCTGGTGACTGAAGGCTGCTGGAGTACACCATTTTTCTAATCTTCTGTTGCCCAATTATGGTGAACTGTGCAAAATGTAGCCCCAGTTTCATATTTTTAGCTGACAGCTCTTCTGCATACTGTTGTCTACCTATCAGCTCAAAGCAGTCTGGCCATTCTCCTCTGACCGCCGACATCACCAAGACACTTAAACCCAGAGAACTGCTGCTCACTGGATGTTTTCTCTTTATCAGACCATTCACTGTAAAGCATAGAGATTGTAATGGCAGTGTGTATGAAAAAAATGAGACAGGCCAATGTGATTGTGTTTCTGTATTTTGAGAACTGCATTAGGAGTAGTGAGAATGATTTTTGTTCTGTGAAAATTGTGCCAAAGCGATTGAGGAAAAAACTATACATGAGACAAAATGAGTGACTGAACTCATTAAAGCAATTTTTTTTTAAAGGTAAACCAGTGGTGAAAAGTTTTCTATGCATTGAAAACACAGTTTAAGTTTATTTTGTAAATTGTGGTCATACTATTAGTCAAAAAGGAGTATAATCTATGGTCTGCTAATTGGCTAACAACTTGTGATTGAAGAGTCATTAGTCAATGAGCAAGTGGTTTCACAGTACATAGTACAGTAAAGTCACACTACATAGTATATGCTTCAGTGTAATTAGCAGTGCTATGATATGCACCTATAAAACAAGGCTGATAGCATGTCTTTCTATTTGCTTTCAACTGAAGGCTAATTTCAGTACTAGCACTAACAATGTGTTAGAGGCCTTGTTATTTCATGCATATTAAAAAAAAGTATAAAGTGATTTGACTGAAAACAGTAATGGAATGTGGGAGAGTACAGAGGTAATTGAGAGTTTGGAGTTCTGACTGAGAAAAGCACAAACTGTTTTGATGAGTTGTCAGAGACTGATGAGAAATGCACCAAAACAATGATGAAAAAAAAATCTTTAGTAGTGCTGTGTAGAAACAATAGCAGTGTGTACAAACATAATGAGAAATCCTAATGTGGGAGAGGAAATGCATTACTGATTTGAGAACTGCATTAAGAGTAGTGAGAATGACGTTTCTGATGTCAGACCAGCATCAGAGTCATCAAAAAAACCTGTAAACAAGAATTAAGTAAACATTATGTATGCTGTTTAGAGTGTAAGTTCGAAATTAGGCAAATCATGTTTTCCATATAGTAGTTGTACTTTTTATTAAATATTTAAATTACGTTTTTACATACAGCTATCACCATGGTAACATATGGTTGCTGTGAAGCACTTCAATGTTTTAACCACCCTATTCATTCATACACTGAGAGGTGGCAGAGGTGTCACAGAGTGACTAACCCTACAATTAGTGGACAAGCTGAACCTCCCTCCTAAATCACATATACTGCAATCCATAAAAATGTCTGCTTATAATATAAACTTAAGTAAAAATATCTGCCATGACGTTTTTTGTTAAGTGCATCTAATATGAATTGATTTTGTCTCTATATTTCTTGTTAAAGTTTTAATTTTTTGGTCAAATGTATACAGTTTTATATAAAATTTCTATAGTCAAAAATATATAACCCACCTAATGAAAAAAAAAAAAAGTATCATTTCCTTTGTCACTTTTTATACCTACCTACCGACCGCCCCTGCTGGCAGTCTATTCTTCAAGCTCGGGTCCTCCAGAGGTCTCCACCAGAGGCTGGTAGACCCCAGCGTTTATGGATCTTGTACTTGGAAATTGTTCCTGCTCTGCCATGATTAGTGCCTCTGTTGTCTTTCAGTCCAGCTTTGTCCAGCCACTGATAGGATTTCAGGATGTCAACCACTTTCTCTATCTGTCAGTGGTACATACCGTGGAGGGGCCTGTCCTTCCATGAGGTTCCTCCTCTTGGGTTTCTGCTACCTGAGGTATTCACTGAGCATGCAGTTGGTTGTGGCCATCTTCCTGATGTACTCGTGGATGTTCGTTGTGTCATCGTGGACTGGCACTCACTAGTCCCTAGCCTCCTTCCTTCCGCTTAGCATACAACCTTCTGGGTGCTGGACTTGGGGTGAAACCCTCCATGCATGGTCAGGAGCTTCCTTGTCTTGATGTCAGTGGCTTCCATCTCCTCCTTTGGCCAGCAGGGTACCTGATCACAGGCAGGGTGTAGGTGTTAATAGCCTGGATCTTGTTCTTCCCATTCAGCTGACTCCACAGGACTTGCCTGACCCTCTGCAGGTACTTGGCAGTTGCAGCTTTCCTAGCAGCCTCTTCATGGTTCCCATTTGCTCATGGGATTCTTAGGTACTTGTAGCTGTCCTCGATGTCTGCAATGTTGCCTTCTGGTAGTTCGATCCCCACAGTTCTGACTACCTTCTCTCTCTTTGTTACCATCCGACTACACTTCTCCAGTCCAAACGACATTCCGATGTCCTTGCTGTAGATCCTGGAGGTGTGGATCAGCGAATCCATGTTGTGTTCACTCTTGGCATACAGCTTGATGTCATCCATGTACAGGAGGTGGCTTACGATTGCTCCATTCCATAGGCTGTATCCGTAGCCAGTCTTGTCAATGATCTGACTGAGGGGGTTCAGGCCTATGCAGAACAGCAGTGGGGACAGAGCATGTCCTTGGTAGATCTTGCACTTGATGATGACCTGTGCTATAGGCTTGAAGTTGGCCTCTAGTGTTGTATGCCACATCCCCATTGAGTTTCTGATGAAGCCTCTTGTTGATCTAGTACAATTATAGGCATTCCAGGATCCAGGTGTGGGGCCTCGAACCATAGGCCTTCTTGTAGTCAATCCAGGCAGTCCACAGGTTGGTCAGCCTAGTCTTGCAGTCTCGGGCGACTGCTCCGTCTACCAGTAGCTGGTGTTTCGCTGTCCAACTCTTTCATACTGGAGACTCTTTCTTGGATGTCTGAGAATACACCTTGGATGATTCTGTGGAGAACAGCTGGTTTATTCTCCTGCCTTCTATTTCTCTGGTATACCTCTTCAAGTGGCTGACCAAGGCTGTGAGTCTTTGCTTGGCAGTTTTCAAGGCCTTAGGTATGGGCAGCTTGCTGTATTTCTTAGGTGGCTTTTTCATCGCCCCTTTCTGCAACTCCAGTAGTTGGCTAACTTCCCTCCGTGCTACCTTGATCTTGGCCTCTAAATCTCCTTTTCCATGGATGGTACTGCTCCCCGTGGCTGTTCATCTTGTAGCCAAGCATCTCACTGATCACCGTTTCCTTGATGTTAGCTGGTGAGTCTCGGTAATGGTTGCAGTAGGTATTGTCCATAGTGCTGCATTCACATCATCTAGTAGATCTATGTAATCTTGGTAACCGGCTACGGAGGGTCAAGCTTTCAAGTCTAGCCTGGGGACCCTTACTGGATACAGATGCCCCAGTTGGGAATCGAACCCATTACATTCAGGGATAGTGCACTTTCTTTAAACAAGGCAAAACACAGTTTGGGAAATGTTAAAATTAGCAACAAACAATCCTGACATTTTAACTATACCCAAATCTCATCATTTGATCTCATGCACTTTAATGTTTATTTTCATTTCAGGTTTTATATTTATTTATCTTATAAGACCTTTTTTTTGGTTAGATTTCACTTTTGTTCATCCAAATCATAACTTTCATATGACACATATCTACTATAAACATATAATTTAGTATAATAGGATGTGGCTTTGGTGTCAGATATAGTAGACATAAGTTTATGTAATATGAACGTTAATTCACAAACTTGATTTGACTGTTATTATTACAAGTTTCATTTGAAAGACTGAAATTGATCCGTATCATTTCTATATGGGACTTGACCTCAATAACAGAAATTGTAATGAATAATAAATGTAACGCATCAGGTATGCATAATCTCTCACCTCTTTGCTTTACAGACATCGAGGTTACAACATGTGACAGTGCATACACGACTGAGTTCCCCTCAGCCCTTTTTTTTTTTTTTTTTTAAAGCTAATTCAGCACACGTACTGGTATTGTGTAAAATTAAATTACGTAATGATCTGACATGTAATTATGTGGTGACAGTGATACTTTTTTAGTGTGACTGGCATGTATGCAAAGGATGAACATTTCACCATCAGGCTAAAAGCACCATTATTGAAAGGGGAAAAATCCCCCCCCCCCACATGGATCAGCAGGCAGAATCTCTAATGAATCTATGATGGTATTAGATACAGAAATCTTGTCTACAATAAAGCTTAGCATATTCAAACTTCCGAAGTGAGAAGCTCTGAAAGAAGGATCACTGTGTCTAAGCTCTGTAATTGATTTTCTGTCTGCTATTTCCAAAGTCCTCTTACTGCCTCACTCTCTCTACCTCTGCCTCTCAGTTATCCCCCCTCTCTTTGTCTCCTTATCCCCTTCTATGCTCACCACCTCACTCAGCCATCCAACGGGCTTGTCCTCATTAATCAAGCGTGTAGGCAGCATGAAGAACAAGGGTATGTTAATGTTCTCTGTCAGGAGCCTGCTGCACTGTGCTCATGCTTGCTTGCCTGGTTACTCGTCTTTCTACCTGCAAGCCTCCCCTCCTGTCTGCCAGTCTGACTGTAGGTGGCCACAGACCAGCAGGGTTTAATGAGCCATAAAGGACAGAGGTTTTGACATGGAGCTTTGCTGTCCATTTACATCAGATCTGCGAACACAAGTGCAACCTTTCTCTGGGGTCTTGCCTCGGTTGCTCATCCTGTCTGTGAGGACGAACGATTTGATCTCAGCCTTGGTCTTTTGCTTGGCCACTTCTGCTAATCGTAAACAACAAGCTTATGAAACTTGGAAAGGAATAAAATCACATGTAATTGATAAAATGATAAGATGTGGAATCATTTATTAGGTGTCAGAGGGGCTAATGACATGGCTGAGCTTGTCCAAATTAAATGTATGAAATCAAACTGAGAGCCTCACATTCCCCCAATAGAAGCCAGCATGAACCCAAAATAACTCGTCTCATCCCTTCAGGTACCACTTCAGCCACTGAAGTGAATGGATGGGTGAGGTAAGTGAAAGCTGCTCTGGGCATAACGACTCAGGTGAAGCACGGAGAGTAAACCACAGACCTGAGAGTTTGAGGTTATTTTCCTTTCCTGGCTGTCAAGGCAGATCACACACCTCTACATGTTGGTCTCTGTATTAAAAGAGAGTAGCATTTCCCCCTGAGGTAACCGTGCTGTTTGTCACAGGAAATTGTTAGATCATAAGAAAGCCTTATAAATCGTCCCTATATATATTGAGTGATGCTACCTTCTTACAGAGCTACTTAAAGTTTCGTTTGTGAAGTTTTCTTTTAGTATATAAAATGAACTTATATACTGACCTTAATGTAGACAGTCCAGCTCTCATTGGAGGAGGTTTTCTCTAATAGCAATAAGAAATATTGAGTCTCCACTAAGAGGTTTCTGTATGAAGCCACAGGTGCCAGTTAAGTGAGTGGTTTTCAAAAAGGTCAGGACATTTTTCTCAGCACTCATGCCGATGCCTTGTTTCACAATGGCAGGTCTCTGAGATCTCTGAGGGAACTGATTCCTTCTGTGCAGCTGTAAGCTTATATCAAAATCACCACTTAGAACAGTCAGATCTAGGAAGAACTTGCTTGTCATTTGAAAAACAAAATTGCTTCCTTAATGAGAAAATAAATAATATCATTGTATAGTATCAGATTTTAAAAATGAAAAAGATATTTCATATCCTGGCTGTCGTTCATCTCCATCTACAGCCCAGATGCGCTACCTGTACCGACTACTAACCTGGCTGTCAAATCTACTATGATGCTCAGAAATATAAAGTATTGGATCCACATCCTAACATTGTTGTATATGGTGGACAGACTTTAAAAAAAAACAAAAAAACAAACCAACCTGAATTTAAACTGATTATAGATTTGGTGACTTGTTGCTTCAGGCTGCAGCTCATTTGTTTAATTATAGATGACCAGAGATTTTCTTTGTTGGTGTGAGTGAGAACTATAAAGCAGATGGTAAATTTGTTATCCTTTAAGCACAGATCTACTTTCTTCAGGTAATGTTCAAGCCTGGATGTGCTATTCTATTTTTTTTTCTTAAATGTAGCTGTTCATAAAAGACTGCTATAAAAGCCTACTTTGTTCAGAGTACGTCAGCCAATATGAGTAAGGAAATAAATTACATCTTTAGTTCAGGTTGCACCACTAAGTGTGTTTTCTTCATGTTGTAACTTTACTGCAGTTTGAAGAAAAAGTCCAAATCTGATCATTTATGTAATCTAATGATTTTCCCCACATTTAAATTGTCCAAAACAATAACCCCCCCCCCCACACACATTTACCCATGTTAATTTAACATGCTTGAAATTTTCTTTCACCCATGTGCTTTTATGTAAATGCACACATATGTATAAAATAATTTGATTATACATGATGAATTCTTTCCTCAGATAAAAAGATTAAAGTGAAAGAGAATGTAAGAATGCTTTTTGTTTAGTGCGAAACTGCTTTGTTGACATAAGAAGACTTGCAGTGTAGCTTTAACTGAACCATGTGGTTTTTAAAATTCCTCTTTAAAAAAATAAATAAATAAAAGTTACTGTGGTATCAAATGACTTCCCCACCCCCACCCAGATACTGAAAAAGAGCCAGTGCTGAGCAACTGTCAGGCGACTCCTCTGGGAAGCTGGGACAGAGAGAAAAGCGGTGATGCAGTGGCCGAATCCTTACATTGAAAGGATTGCATTTTTCTAGTCTGAGAAGCTCTTAATCATTTCAAATGAAGTTTGGTAAAAAAGGCGTGAATGCCTCATTTATCAAACAAAGAACTTCCGATGTCTCTGAGAAAGACATTAACATAAAATGCCAGACAGTAAATTACAAACTGAGGAGGACAAAAAAGAAAGAAAAAAAAAGGGACACAAGAGCAGTGTAAATAAGAGGCATTAAAAAAGTAAAAATAAAATGAAAAGGTTGCTAGAAAAGGAAAATGTAAATAAAATAGCTGAAATTAAAATTGCATATTGATGAGTTACGCAGTAAATGCTATTAAAATCTTCTCTTGGCTGAATTAAGAAACTTATGTTTGCCCGTTTTCCACAAAAATATAGAAATTGGTGAGTAACTATTGT
>VVHJ01006638.1:7575-25054 GCA_015107715.1 Tylochromis polylepis
TTTGTTAAAAAAAAAAAAAAAAAAAAAAAAAAAAGATTTATGTTGAATATTTGTGAAACTAAAGCTCAGTACAGAATCACCATATACATTTTTAATAATTTTATAATTTTTGTTCAACATTATTTTGTTCCATATTTTTCCTTTCATTCACACTCAATCTGCAGTGACTCTGTGGCCCACCAAGGAGGTCAGTTACACAGCGTAAGAACCCCTGGCTTGGTCTGTTGGGACGCCAGCAGTTCCTAGTTAGGACTAAATTCAAAGCACAACTGGTTCTGATGATACTGATGAATCTTGAAAGCTGTTTGGATTCATCATCCACAAAGCAGAAGATGAATCATTTTCATTCAATAGTTTTGACATATTTCAGTGTCAGCCAAACTAGTGGGCAAACTAACGCTACTCTGAAATCAGGTAGCAGCTATTATAGCCACTGTTTCTCTGGATAACAGTTTTAATAGGGAAGATTTCTTAAGGAAAGTGTGTGAATCAAACAGAAAAATGTCTCTGAAAAAAGTACAAAAGGTTTGAGAAGTACGGATGAAATTTTATTGTGGCTTTGATACCAGAAACTCTATGGCTCCAGAAATCACCTGGAGAAAGTGATAAAATATGCTGCAGAAACAAAATGCTATGTGAACCACAGTTTCATGGAGGGAATCAAATGGGTAGTGACAGAAATTTAAGGTGCAGACATTTTATACACAGTCACAGCCTTAAATAATAAGAGAAACAAACAAAAAATGGCTGAAGCAAACAACAGGGAATGGGGTGGGTTTGGTGGTTTGAATGTTTGCCCAAAAAAGTCAAAGTGATGAGAGGTAATTATTGCTTGTAACAGAAGCCATGTTTTCATGTTGCTCTCTGTTCTGCAGTCTGTGTGTGCGCGCAGTGAAAATGGCTCGCTAAGGAGGTCAGAGCTCTCAACAAGTGCAAAACAAGCACTCGGTCACTGAAAACTGTGTTTTATACATCAGTGCAACCCAGAGGCTAAAGCATTTAGCCAGCACCGTGTACAGTATGTATGGGCGCTTGTAAAGTGGAATCAAACCAATCAGGAGATTAGTTACATTTACTTTACAAGTCTTCTTTCCCTATTGCCTTTTTATGACCATGTGAGAACTCGCAGCATTTGGCAGTCTGCGTGGAATTTCTCAACTTCTACAAGTTCATAATGTACATATTCATACGTAGGCTTGCCTTATGTTACACACTGCACCCCGGCCCTTTGAAAACAGAGGATTTCCTTAGTTTGCTTGGCAGCTAAAGTCACGGGGGGAGATCTTGGGTTTGGTTTCTCTTATGGAATTTTCTCATTTGTACTTCGGGCGTTAAGCCATAAGCCTTTGCCGCTGCAGTATATTCTCTGCATCAGTCATCTCTTCACCTCTCAGCTAGGCCTGTGCTCCTCATTTACAAATCTCTGGTGGCTGTCATTTCCTTCCATCTTATGTTTTCCACTTGATTTGTTGACTGTTTTGTTCACTTAATTATTGGTAAATGACACAGAAACTGGCACATCTCCAAACTGTGTGGATTTTACTGATAGTCACCGCAGAAACATGGATAAGCAATTGCTCTGATACCTGCTTATATAAATCAGAATTTCATCTGCTGTTTTTCATCCACTTTTATCAGTATTTTATTGAGCTTTTGTTATGTGCTCATTCATTTCCCATGTGGTCTCTTTGTTAAGTCTTTTACATATCTGGCTTTCTTCAGGTTCTGGGTCATTACATCCGGAGACAGCAAGACCCTGAAACTTTCATTAAAGAGATTAAGTTCATCGCCAGCGACCCTGACGACAAATATTTTTTCAATGTGACGGATGAAGCTGCCCTTAACGACATTGTTGATGCACTGGGGGACCGCATCTTCACCCTGGAAGGTGACAGTGTTAAAAATAGAAAGCATGTTTAGCCTTTCAAACCACATGGTTTATCAGTAGTTCACCTGCAGTGTTGTGCTGCACAAAATGTACTAGCTGTTGCTCACAAGCAAAGAGATCATGGTTGTACAGTGCTGTGAAAAAGTCTTGAGTCACTGCTCATTTCTTTATATTTTGCCTCCAAGGAGCCAGACTTTCTTGTATATTTTTAAAGTGGTCTTGAGCAATGGTTCTTCGGGGTTTTCAGAGTTTTTCTTTGGATATTGGCTGCTCTTTTCACTAATTTTCAGTTCTGCCCATGCACCTGAGCATTTTCAGAAGAATGCTGTTTTGTTTATGAAGCCAATTAATGCTGACCTATGAGTCATTCAAGCATAAAAAAGGTACCTGAATCAATGGATGAACCAGTGTTGTGTCTACACATAACAGACAAATACATAAAAAAAATGTCCCCATTTCTTTGAATATACAGAAAAAAACTCAGCATAATGTGCAGTGTTTTCTTAAAGGTTTTTAGGAAACTGGACAAGTGTAGGGCAAAAGAAATAATGCAGATGAGCAATTTCTGAAGACTGCTTAAAGAAAACTTGCCTATGAGAGTTCAGACTGTGTTGAAGAATAAATGTGGTGAAATTAAAGAAATGAGAGCTGCATCAAGACTTTTTCTGAAGCTGGAGATTTCACATTGTACAGATTCTTTTCAGTATTCCAGTTCAAATGCTGACTCCTTTGAAGAAAAAAAAGAATCACTTAGAAGAAAAAAATTAAGAAAATATATTTATCTATCTGTCTAATTGGCAAAGAAAACTACATAAGGAAAGAAATGTGTGAGGAGGATGTACATGGGAGAACAAAACAGTGAAAGCTGAAAAGAGGCACGTTCAGCTTTCATAGCATTTGTGGGAAGATAAGAGGAAGGATGATGAAAAGCGATGCCACCCTTAAATGTTCAGGGAAATCTAAGAGGAAGAGACAGGAGAAAAGGAAATGTCTGCCACCTTCAGTGTCTGTCTTCAGTGTGGATGCCAACAATCAGATCCCGAGCGAAAGAGGGAGGAAAAGGAAGGGAGGAGATGGGCAAAGGAGCACGACATGACTTGTTTTCCTCCTTTAGGTACACTGGGTTACAACGAGAGCTCATTCCACATGGAGATGTCTCAGATTGGCTTCTCCACACACACTCTAGATGTAAGTCCAACTTTATTTCATTCTTTGTGAGCCAGTAATTAGTTGAGTTTTGTCTCTGCACATCATTCATACCCTGCTCCATTCTTCAGGATGGCATTTTGTTTGGCATGGTGGGGGCCTATGACTGGGATGGGGGTGTGTTGAAAGAAGGGACCAATGGGCGAATCGTGCCATCCAGAGAGGCCTTTGAAAGCGAGTTTCCTCTGGAGCTCAAAAATCATGCTGCTTATTTAGGTAACCACATATCGTACTACCAAACATGACACTTTGTTTTTTTGCACTTATTGTGCGTGGTATTGCTTTGTCTGGAAAAAAAAAAGAAAAAGAAAGAAAGAAAAAACTTCATGGGTGAAACAATCATGTAATGGCTCACCATTATCCTGGTATTACAAACACATATGGTCATATTAAACCATACTGAACCTCATGGGAGCAACTGGAGTTGTCAACCTCTCTCCTAAAAATAATCGCAAATATTGAAAATATTTTATAACTTTTTGGTTTATAAAATATCAAATAACAACTTTTGTTGTTATTTTTGTCAAACACACCAAACATTACTGGTCTTTCCATTTAATATAAGATACAAAATAATTGCCAAAGCGAGAAGCTTGGACCTTTTTATGGCCTTTCTGTAGCTGATAGTTCAGCTTGACTGAGTATTAAACAGAACTACCTTTTAATGAAAAATATCCCAAAATTCATCCTTGTTTGCTTATTTCTGTGTCAGACCACAATCTTAAATACATGAAGTGAATGGAAATGGAGGAAAAACATGACTAAAGAAATTTATTAGCCATTTACCTAATGTGAATATTTTATTCATACTGATTTTTACTGGCAGTGCAACTGATTAAAAACACATTACAGCATTAATGTAACTCTTTAAGTGCCTTAGATTAGGTTTTCAGTGCTGAACGAGGTGTGTTTATGTGCGTTTCCAGGTTACACTGTGACCTCTGTGATAATTGGTGACTGGAAGAGGGTGTATGTAGCTGGAGCTCCTCGATTTAAACACAAAGGCAAAGTCATTCTGTTTGAACTCAGCGATGAAGGCAATGTCAATATTGTGCAGGCACTTAATGGAGAACAGGTAAAGCCCTTGTTTGAGTCTCCCTTCAGTTTGTTTTTGTTTTTAATATTTCAGCAGCAAACAGTAGGAGTCTGATTTCTCAGGGTTAAAGCAAGCACTCCGCCTGCTGGCAGTAAGATGAAATAACATGTTTCTGTGTTTAGATTGGCTCATATTTTGGCAGTGAAGTGTGTGGGCTAGACATCGACCAGGATGGTATCACTGATGTCCTTCTGGTTGCTGCTCCAATGTACCTTGGGTCAGGAAACAAGGAAGCTGGTCGAGTCTACATCTACACTCTCAACGGAGTAAGACAGCAGCAGCATGGATCAATCACCTTCATATCAATTATCATGCAAAACTTCCTGTCATATACAGCAATGAATGATATCCCTGTTTTACTCCTACAGGGTGTCCTGTTACCATCCACTGATCCATCTGTCTTTCCTCCTCTTTGTGTCTCGCAGGAGGATGTTTTTGTATCCAATGGTACGCTGAAGTCAAACAATAAGTCCCAGGATGCCAGGTTTGGTTATGCACTGGCACCCACTCCAGATCTGAACCACGACAGCTTCACGGATCTGTTGGTGGGAGCTCCACTGGAGGATGAACACCGGGGGGCCATCTATGTTTATCACGGAGACGGTATTTATGTCATCCACAACTATAAACAGGTATCCCCCTTTTACAACTGCAAGTTTTACTGGTGCATCTCAGAACTCAGTCAGACTAATTCCTGCCTCTCTCCTTATCACAGCGTATAGCTGCATCATCAATTTCCCCCTCCCTGCAGTATTTTGGCCGAAGTTTGAGTGCTCGACTGGATTTGGATGGAGATGACCTAATAGACTTGGCAGTGGGAGCGCAGGGAAGTGCTGTACTGCTCAGGTGGGTAGGATGAAAAGTGTAACAGGGAGAAAGCAGTGCAAGCAGTGTTAGATAATGAAGCCACATAAAACATAAAACGTGTATCATGTATAAACAATATTTAGAATCATAAAAAAAAATTCTACTGGCTGTTACAACTGTGCACACACATGGATAAATACTGCTTTTTAAGACTGTCCCTCCTGTCTCTAGCTCTCGCAGCATTGTCCAGATCAATGTGAGTCTGTCCTTCCAGCCGCACTCCATCAATGTCATTCAGAAGACCTGCCAGAGAGGAGGCAGAGAATCCGCCTGTCTGAATGCCACTGCCTGCTTTACAGCCGTCTCCCGCTCCCCAAGACCACACAGCAACAGTTTTGGTTGAAACATTTTTATATATATATATATATATATATATATATTATAAACCCTACATTAAGTAGCTTGTCCATTCCATTATCCACAGCCATTGAAGTTATTTCGTATTATTCTCAAGTTGGAGTTTTTGCCTCAATTGCATGATTTCTCGTCAGATCTGTGGGTGCGGGCCATGTTGGATGACAGGAAGTTGTCAGCACGGGCGCTGTTTGATGACAGCTCCCACCGACAGACCCAGTTGGCTGTCCAAGCCCAGACAGGGAAAACTCTGTGCTACAAACTGCCCTTCCATGTCTATGTGAGTGTCGGTACACACCTTCCATCTTTCATTCATAAACAGCAGGATGGGAAAGTCGCATTTTTGTTTTTTGTTTGTTTCTTTTATTTTTTTCTGTCTTCGATGTAGGACACAGCAGATTACATTCGTCCTATCAGCTTCTCACTGTGGTTTAAGATCAACAACACAGAAAGTGGTCCCGTGCTGGATGAAGGGTGGCCGACTACTATCAACAAATCTGTGAGTGGCACAAAAATTAGCGCTATATATCACTGATGTTTTCCACATTCGCTCAACATGCTGCCCCTGCCTTCCATGCCTGTCCAGATCCCATTTTTTAAAGACTGTGGCGAGGATGATGTTTGTACAACTGACCTGGTGCTACAGGCACACATGGACATCTCTGGGACAAGGTACAGAACTGAGATATTCTGGTGTTCCCTCTCATCCCTTTTTTGGGTCTCAGTGAGTTTTCATTGTTTCCTCCACAGACAAAAGCCTTATGTGATTCGCAGCCCTCGTAGGCGTCTGGCAGTGGAGGTGCAGCTTCAGAACAGACTGGAAAACGCCTACAACACCAGCCTGACGCTGCACTACTCACGCAACCTCCACTTCTCCAGCCTTAGCATCAGGGTAAACACAACACATGTACTGCTATTACATGAGGGACCATGTATAAGTAACCATAAACATCTATCTACATGCACAGATCCTCTTTTTCTTCGTGTCTTTTCTTTCATCGTAGGAGGTTGCCCACTTCAAGATCGAGTGCACAGCTCTTAGTGCCAACAGCCACTCATGCAATGTCAGTTATCCAGTGTTCCGCTCCCAGTCAAAGGTACGTTCATGCTGAGGAAATAGCTCCATCAATCACTCAACTCAGCCCACACATACTTCTCTTCCTCCAGGTAAGATGTGGCACTTCAGCAAGTTGCTGCTCTCTTTTTTGTTTGCAGGTTAACTTCATGTTGGAGTTTGAATTCAGCTGTACATCTTTGCACAATCAAGTAAAAATGAAGCTCCATGCATCCAGGTAGCTGTCTGCAAAGTAGCATGCATGCACACGTTTTGAGATGCTGGAGTATTTACGGATGAGGACAATATTATTAGCCCCCTGAAAAACTGACTTTTTTTAAATTGAGCCATAGCACCAATCAGTGCTGTTCAGTGATGTGCTTTAACGTTGTAATGGTCAAAACATGTAAAATCAAGTTAAAACCTAAGATCATCTTTCAGTTTACACACAATATAAAACCTTCAGCAAGGGTTTGAGCCATCACTTGAGAAATAACTCAGTTTAGACTTGAGAAAAAGAATTATTGATGCTCACAAGTGTTAAGAGCTGGAGTGAGAAGTATCATCACAAAATTTAAAGAGAGTCAAATAGTACAGAACAGAGAAGTCTGGCAGAAGTAGGAAATGAAAGATTTCAAACACTCTGAAAAGAAAAGTGAGACTAGTGAGAGAGGTGTCAAAAAACCCCAGAACAACTACCAAGAGACTATTCAATGACTTAACCAAGTAAAAAATTATAATCTCAAAGAAGACAGTCAATGCCACACCGCACGGGAAAGGACTGCAAGAATGTAGACCACAAAAAATGCCACTTCAAGCCAGAATAAAGTATGCTAAGAACATGCTTGGAGAAAGATTGCATACTGGAATACTATTGAATACTGGAATAACCTGGAATATTATTGAATAAACCTGAATAAGATGGATTATAATGTGTACTGGAAGTACATTGTGTGGTCAGATAAGACGAAAACTAGAGTTCTTTGGCCACAGAGATGTTGCATATTTTTGGATAAAGAAGGAAGAAGCATACAACCCATTGTCCCCACAGTGAAACACGGTGGTGGGAGTATTATGCTGTGGGGATGCTTCAGTGTGTCTGAAATTGAGTATCTCATGAAAAGTGGAAGGAATCATGAAGAAAGAAGGATGTGTGAAGTTTTTAAAGAAGCCTCAAGCAGTCAGCAGCTAAACTGGGTTTGGGCCGTCGCTTGGTCTTCCAACATGACAGCAACCCAAAACATACGTCGCTGCTGGTGAAGCACTGCCTCCAGAAGACTAAAGTGAATGTTTCTGACTGGGCTGCACATGACTTGAATCCCACTGTAAATCTGTGGGGTGAACTGAAGACCAAGGTCCATGCCAGAGGACTTCAAATCTGAGGGAGCTTGAGAGATTGGACAAAGTGTGCTGGGATTGCGCATGTGAGACTGACTCAAGCTTATTTTACAGCAAAAAACCTGGTAGTTTTTTGGTTTTTGTTAAATAATTTTTGTTTATGTGTGCAAAGTAAAATAATGTAAGAATTCAAAGTAAAAGTACTATGTTTGGAAAAGCTGTGTTAAAAATTCCTTACTCTGTTTAACAGCACTTAGGAAACACTAGTTCATAGGGGGGCTAATAATTCTGTCTTCATCTGTTTGCATCCACATGTTTTGAGATGCTGGAGTATTTAGGAGACATTTACACAGAGAAACTGAGAAACTTTGACAGGATGAGTTTCTGTAACCCTCATTTTGTCTCCTTTTGTCTCTGCCTCCTTTCTTACAGTGACAGTGTGGAGAGAGAAGGCACTTTGGGGGACAACAGTGTTCAGCTCCAAACTTTTGTTCAGTATGAACCAGACCTTTTTGTTAGCAGGTGTGTTTGTACAGCATTCATCTAGTTAAGCTTAATTTATGAACTGGCTTATCTCTGCATTCATGTGCTGTTCTTTTCCCTGTTTTTACGTGCAGTGAATCTAATTTGAACCGCTATGAGGTCCATCCTACTCGGACAATGTCGGAAGCAATTGGACCAGAATTCTACACACATCTCAGGGTAAATGTATATCTTCTGTAAAAGTCTCAATAAAAAGCATATAATTATAGTCACAGTAAGAAAAGTAAGACGAGGCAAACATTTTACCTTTGTTTGTATTTATAGCTGCAGAATCTCGGCTGTTACTCTGTAAGTAATCTGGAGCTGCGTCTGCATCTGCCCTCTGTGGCTGCAGGTGACAGAGTCTTCATGACTGTCACCGATGTCTTCTCAGTAAACGTGAGTACTGCTTCTGTGTGTTCTTATCATGCTTTAAGATCATACCTGACATATGTAAATTACCCCATAGGTCACAGTGAACTGCAGCGTGCTCAGTGATGCAGCACAGCTGAAGGCCAGACAGGGAGAAGTGCGCCCCCTTCATCCTGAAGATATGATGCAGGATGACGTTTTGGTAAGGGCCCAAATTGCCACAGAGCAGCTGGTGAACACTGCAAAAGCACAGATGTTAATATGGCTCATCTTTACATATTTGCGTGTGTAGAACTGCAGCAGGTCATGGTGCACAGAGGTCGTGTGTCAAGTCAAGCAGCTTCCAAGAGGAAAGGATGCCATCATTCGGGTCAGCCGCAGAGTTCATGATGATTTTTTCAGACATGTGAGTAACAAGATATGCAGATTTTCAAATTCTGCTCCTGTGACGCAAACATTGGTCATAATCTGTGTGCGTCTTCCTCTAGGCCAAATATAAGTCAGTGAAGATAATAGGCATATATCAACTCACGGCTCAGGAGACTAACCTCATTACTTTGAGTGCAGGAACAGTCTGGAGGGAGGTAAGACCCCAAGAGAATCCTGAGCAGCACAATATGCATAAAATTAATTTCCTCTAATCTCTCCCTTTATTTCTCTTTTCCTTAGACTGTGCTGGAAGTGCTGAAGGGCCGAGCTATCCCCATCTCGCTCTGGATTCTGATTGGTAGCATCATAGGGGGTTTGCTGCTGCTGGCCCTCATTATTTTTATACTGTGGAAGGTATCTGGAACTGAAATTTCACATCAGATTTCTTCAAGAAAATATCAGAAAGTAGTAAATCTGTCTCCATCTCTCATTTTCTGTTTTTTATTTATCAGCTTGGATTCTTCACACGCAAACAGAGAGAAGAGGATGAAAACCATGAGGACTGAGCAAAACCTTTGCTGTCGAGAACACACTCATCTGCAATGAAGACTACCAGATGAGTAGAGCCCACCTCCTACCAGACACAAAGATAGTCCCAGGATGGGACTTGAGACACAGACGCAGCAGGGGCCTTCAGGACCAAAGAGAGTAACGGGGAGGGGGTTTAACCGTAATGCGCTACCCACTGTTTCAAGGGTCAGGGGCACTTATGTAAATAATCTTTTTCTAATTTTAAAGAAATGCGAAGTGTATTAAACCACAGTCCTTCTATTTAACTTGCAGACATTTTTATGGTTTTATATTTCAGTCACTTGATTCTTCAGTTTTTGTTTGTTCTTTAATTAAAACAGTTAAAAGACCTATTTTTGGTTCTTTATTTATTCACTGCTGATGTATATGTAATAACAAAAAGGGCAAAAAAAAATCGGATTTTATTTCAGTCCAAATAGAAACATCCGAGCTATAAACTATAAAACAGTCATACTTGACACGCACACAGAAATCATACACAAAAATTAACTGCATGGATGAAATATAAAACTCCGAAGTATAAGTCATGAAGATGCATTGGTTGAGTTGATGTAGGACTCTAGAAGAAAGATGGTTTCATCTACTTGGTTTTCTGCAGAATCTAACCTAAAGGAGCAAAGAAACAGTGAAAAAAGGAACTCCATTAAACCACCGAAGAGCCTTGTCGCCTTTAGAAAATGGAATTTTAGTTTTGTCTTCCTACTTATTGATGTGAAGCCTTAAGGTATCCAGCTGTTGCTTTTCAGGAGCAGTGATCATCTCCTCGACCTCAGTTAGCTGCTCGGGCTCGGCCCCGCTGGCCTGCAGAGATGCCAAGATGGCTTCGATTCGCTGAGATTTCTCCAGCAAGCGCCTGTAAACCAAAAACCATCAACCCATTTCTTTGTGGCAACGTGCGTGCCAGACAAAAGATATTATCTGCCTTGCAGTGAGATGCATCAAAAATATATCACTAATGAAAAGACTCACTTGCTCTCTTTGGTCTCAAAGAGGCGTCGCTCTATGAGGTTGGCTACGGTCTGCAGAAGAAAAATATTCAGAGATAAGACGTTACTGAAAGCAAAAACCAGAATGAAAGACGATTAGCTGTCTTCTTCTGTTCAGAGCTCTAAAGGTTACATGCAATGAGTTTATTGTTTTACCTTGTAGCAGTTCTGTAGCAGCATTCTTGCAGTAGGAAGTTGATTAACAGTGTAAAGATAGAAGGTGCGAGAGGGAGCATAGTCAGGAGTCTTTGGGATTTCCTGAAAAACAATAAAGTATAATGGTTGCTGTGAGATGAAGAGCAAGTACAGTGCTATGAAAAAGTATTTGTCGTCTTCCTGATTTCAATTTTTTTTGCACGTTTGTCACACTTACATGTTTCAGATTTTAATATTAGACAGAGATAAGCCAAGTAAATACAAAATGCAGTTCTTAAGAATTACCTATATATTACATATCACTTAAACAGAACCTGTCTGACAAAGTGAAATAGGCTGAAAGATCTCAAAAAAGCAAAATGTCACAATCTAAAGAAACAGCTGAGAAACAAAGTAATTGACATTGATCATTCTAGAAAGGGTTAAATGCCACTTCTAAGGCTTTGGGATTCCAGTGAACCACAGTAAGTGTCATTATCCACAAATGGAAAAAACCTGGAACAGTGATGAACATTTGTAGGATTGGCCGGCCTACTGAAATTATTCCAAGAGCACACTGGCGAGTCCTCCAGGAGGTCACAAAAGAACCCAGAACAATATCTAAAGAACTGCAGGCCTCACGTGCCTCAGTTAAGGTCAGAGTTCATGATTCAACAATAAGAAAGAGACTGGGCAAATGGCATCTCTCTCATGGATTCAAAAAAACGGCATCCATAAGAGAGATGCAAGAACAAAACACCTGCTGACCAAAAAGAACACAAACATTGTCTCACATTTGCCCATAAAACATCTTGATGATCACTCAGTTTATGCAGTAGGTTGTGCAGAGGCTTAGTCAAAGTCTGGAATTAAATCCAATTAAGATGCTTTGTCATGACCTTAAACTGGCTGCTCATACTGGAAAAACCTCCAATTTGACTGAATTAAAACAGTCCTATAAAGAACATTGGGCATCCACAGTGATTTGAAAGACTTATTGCCAATTATTGCAAACGCTTGTTTGCAGTTCTTGCTGCCAACAGTCACACAACCAGTTATGTGGAGTTTGCATGTTCTCCCCGTATTTGTGTGGGTTCTCTTTGGGTACGTCGGCTTCCTCCCACAGTCCAAAGACATGCACTTAGTGGGGTTAGGTTAATTGATGATTCTGTGAATGTGAGTGCAAATGGTTGTCTGTCTCTATGTGTTTCTATGTGTTAGCCCTGTGACAGACTGGCGACCTATCCAGGTCGTCTCACCCTATGACAGCTGGGATAGGCTCCAGCACCCCTGCATCCCTGAATTGGATAAATGGAAGAGGATGAATGGATGATTTATCTGTGTGTTTTCTTTGGATTATTTCCTTTCCCAGTAGTCACTCATGTTAACAGAAGAGTATTCTGGCTCAAAACGACCAACCTCATCGATTTAAATTCATTTTAATGACTGTTGTGTCTTCTTGTTTGTTTCAAATGTTGTAGATATTTCAAATAAAAAAACTGCAGTAGGCTTTGGAAACAACTAACAGTCCATCATCCACATACCTGTAGCTGGACCAGGTTCTGTGACAGCAGTGTGTACAGCATGTCTTTAGCCTCTTTGGCTGGAATCATAGCAAAATCCTCCACCTGCTTCTGCTCCAGGTGATGTTTTCTTAGCAACAGACGAAAGATGCGAGCTGATCGGGAGCCAAACCTGATGTCAAAAGGGACTTCAGTAACACGAAGCTGGTGATAATAAGACACTCACAGCTATATATATTATTTAACATACACACTGGCTTACCTCTCCTGTACTACAGACTCGAGTGTGGCCCGTGCCAGATTGGCCAGTGCTCTGTGCAGATCTGAGTGAGGAGCTTAGAAAACCAACTGTGATTCCTGAATTAAATCATATTAACCAGTGTGCTGGTTCACAGGAAAATGCTTAGGACCCTTTAAATCTGAAAAAGGATACTGACAACAAACATCCCTCCTCCACTTTCACCAGCCTTCCCCACGAACTCCATCTTGAAAACGAGGAGGAAAAGAAGATATATGCATTTTGTTTTTTGTTTATTTAAAAAAAAAAAGATTACAAAACATAATATGGTGTTTGCAGGTCATACCGGGTCATCCACCAGCAGAGTGAGGTACTGGTCTAAGATGGGTCTGGGAATGTTGTAGCTGGGTGGGAGGGACCTGAAGATCTCATTGGCTGAGAGGGGCTTTGTGCAGGTGGCCATGGGGGAGGTTGTAACCTCACTCATCCTCAACATGGTCCTCACTATTTCACTGCTAGTCTGCATTGTGAGGATTAAGAAGATAATTAGTCATTAAATTCCGAATCAATCATAATAATAAATCATTCTAGTATATGCAAGGCATTTATAGTGACTATAACATGTTCTTTCACAATAAGAGCTGGTTCATATCATCTGCTACTCATATCCTTCATTAATGGAATTTGATTCTGAATCTACTCAAACAAAGATTGAGGGGCTTTTTCTGGTGTTAACTAAAAACTAATACATTAATCCAAATTCCCCTTTGTTAGTAAGAAACATGCAAGCAAATCCCATAAAATCATTTAAAAAAAGGAACAGTTCAACATTTTGGAAAATGTGTCTATGCAGCAGCTTCATATAGCAGGCAGGCATAACAGTGGCATCCATTTTTTCTTATGAATGACTACGCTTTCTCAGTCAGGTCTCTCAGGTCTGGAGCTTCCTGCCTGAACTACTAATGCCTGCATAACCAGCAACAGTTTTAAATGTATCAAAATGTACCTTTTATTAATACACTAATTACTCTATTTTTCTTTACTATGTTTGTTTTTGTGGATATTTGTTATCTTTTTAATGCTTAATGGTGTAGCACATTTTGTCTTTCCTTTGTAAACCACATTTTTAAAAGGTGCTGTGTGCATAAATTAACAACAATAATAATCATCATTATCATCATAACATAAAAGAGTAAATGAGTGTCCTTACATTATAATATTTTAATAATACAAAAAATTATAATATTTTTTCCCAGTATCTGTGTGTAACCCTGACCTGGTCCAGCTTGTTGGCGACAGCACTGATGATGGCCTGATCTCTAAAGTGGAGATGGAACCGTTCAAAATTCACCTGCCAGTAAATCCCCTCGTCACCATGTGTCTGAGCCGAACGAAGGAGAGCATATGAAAGACAAACAGAGAAATAATAGGTCACATGAACGATAAGCGGTAAGGCAGATATTATGGACAGAGGACTTAAGACTTAAACTGTAGTTTATGCTGCAAATTCATTAAAGTAACCAAAACGTTCCAAAAACTAACCTCTGGATCCATTTTGGCCCTTTTTGCGCTTCTTTGCTCCTCTCCGTCCTCACTGGGGAGCTGGCGTTTGCCCCGCCCTATGAGTGTCACACTAGGTACCTTATAGCATTCTGGGAAGCTCTCTGGTGTGGGTGGGGCGGTGTTAACAGGAGCAGCAGGAGTACCAGGAGTGGCAGGAGTCTCACTTGGAGCAGAACTGTCTTTATTTCCCACTCCTGCCAATGGAGGGCAGCGCTGAAGAAAATGGGTCTCCACCAGTTTGGAAAAAGCTGAGGACACTTCACTGTAATCCATGGTGTGGTCCTCTGCAGCAACAACAGAGAAAAAGTAGCGTTACATGTCTTTGTATTCACTACATGTGCCAAATCATCATATTTAATTCCTTTTTCACACAGCTAAATTATGAAGATAGTGCAAGTACCAGTGGCGCTAACAAAAGTCCAACATTAATAATGTCAAAAGAGATATTAGGACTTGGTCTAGTTGACTCACAGGTCTCCAAGTTTTTTGGAGATATTCATTTGAAATTGCTAATCCTGAAATTTTTCTTTTTTTTTTTTTCCACACAAACATTTAAACACTGTCTGTAGCAAATGGCATTTCCATCTACTAGACCAAAGTCCAGCTGTCAAAACATCCACTCATAGAACTGTGAGTGACTCTTTGGTTGATGCCAACACTGACCCGCCATGTTCTGCGTGAGGCGGTCTGCCACCGTCTTAACGGTGCTGCTCATCGTCGTGTGGCCTCTCTGTAGTAACTCCTCTATGATCAACTCTCCTGTGTCACCATATAGGGTTTTTGCAGTGTAGATGTATCGTGGGTAGCGAAGAATCCTAAGGATTCGGTCACAGCTGGTGTGATACTCTGTGGGGCTCCCGGGTCCTTTGCGGCCTGAACGGAACGTAGTGGCCCCATGCTGCACAAGGACACACAGAGACTTCTTCACCTGGATTTGAAAATAAATAAATGAAAAGGTGTATCGTTTCCTTTGGTACGCAATATAACTGACAACGATCAGGTAAAGACAGAATGGAATGCAATTCAAGTTTCACTAAGAACAACAACAACAAAAAAGAGACATTTTCATTATTTTCATTGTCTGGTTTGCTAGCTTAGAGGTTGCTGTTGTTGTTTCTAGTTCCAAATTTTTTTTGAGAAAGCTAAAATTGACAAAACTTGACAGGATACTAATAAGAGTGTAAAAAACGTGGCCAATGGCAGGCTAATACTTATAATCTACATCCAAGGAATTAGACTACACACCACCAAGTATGAAGGTCTCTGCAGAAGAACTGCAGCTTAACCATTTTTGTTATCTTTTTCAATTAATAAGGTAAAAGTAGATTTAATGAGGTAACTACAAGAGTATGTGCACTTTCTTGCCTTTTGTCCAGTGTATTATGCTCATAAAACTACATCTTTGCTTCTGTCCTTTATGCAAAGCTCCATTCTACTTAATTACCATATGCCGTTAATTGCTACTTTGTACTCTCCCTTAATCACAAAGGGTTGCCACAGCGGGTAGCTCCACGTGTATGATTTGGCTGATTTTGATGCCACCTTCCTGACACAATCCAAGGGGATTTGTGTCTCCTCCTGGGGTCAAACCAAGGCTCTTTCACTTGTTAGACAACTGTGTAAACCCTACACCATGGAGCCATCTATCATATGTGATTTTTATAAAATAATAATGCTAACAAATAAAAATGTAAGACAACAGAATTTCCAGATAAATGGCCATAAAGCCATAGCTGTTACAACACAGTGTGTAGACGATAAATATCAAATCAACAAGCTGAGTCAGAGTTACTGTAGTAGGCTTACCAAGTCCACTGAGAGCCCAGTTTCATGAATGATGGTTCTTAAATTCTGTGCTCCACTTTTGAGCAGGTGTGTTCCCACTTTCTCAACCACCTCTCCAAAGTGCTCCTGCAGCAAAAGACCACACAGGCGCACTTCTTGGGCTGTCATCTGCACAAACAAAAGAACAGGAACACACAGGGGATGAAAGGTGTAAAATCTAGGATAACTGTATAAGTAACTACTTATATCAGTACAAAAACAGTATTCCAGTATTCCTCTATATTCCTTTAATATAGTGTGATTTATCTTAACACCTGGATGTAATAAAGCTCAAATTAGAAGCACGTTAGGATGCAAGAGATCTGTAATTTAAGGTTAAAGAAGTTGTCCCCTGCAAAAAACAAACTCTTATCTCTGTAAAGAATAACACATTTCTACAGAGAAGCAAATGCATTTATGCAGTGTGTGAAATGTATTTTTATTATGACGGAGGTGGACTGCTGTTGCTATGTGCAAATCACTGGTTGCTATGTGTTCATATATGAAGATGTATAAAAAAACCTATTAATAATAATTTGTGTCCCCTTACTAGAAAGTGCAAACAATTTATGATTTCTATCTACAAGCACACAAGGGAATATAATTCAAAAAGGGAGAATTAAAAAAGTAAAGGAATCGACAAAGACTTGGATCTATAAGCAAAATCTGTGTCACTGCCATCAGCAAAATTTTACCATACTCATACCTAGCACAGATCAGCAGGCAAAATCCTGAAGCAGCTAACTTCAAACAAACAATAATCATCTTACTCATTAATAATAATAATGGGAACCGTAAGACCTAAGGCTTGAGGCATGAATATTTTTTATCAACAAATGGAGGTCCATTTCCTGGTAATTGTATGAAATTCATCAGCAGCATTAAGACCAGCATGGACAGCATGATGGTGCAGTGGCTGGTCTCACAGCTAGAAAACCTTGGGTTGAGCCTATCCCAACTGTCCTAGCACCATGCAACCCTGAATTGGATAAGTGGTTTAAGGAAATAGATGGACAGACTGCACATTGCACAACATGTTTCTCCAGAATGTCACTACTTCATTCAGTACTTTATTGCTTTTATTTTTTTTAGTTTTATTTAACTTATTTTATGATGATGGCCTCCAGCTCGCACTGGAACGGTTCGCAGCCGAGTGTGAAGCGGTGGGAATGAGAATCAGCACCTCCAAATCCGAGGCCATGGTCCTCAGCCAGAAAATGGTGGGCGTGCCCACTCCTGGTCAGGGATGAGTTTCTACCACAAGTGGAGGAGTTTAAGTATCTCGGGGTCTTGTTCACAAGTGAGGGGAGCAGGAGATCAAAAGATGGATTGGTGCTGCAGCTGCAGTGATGCAGATGCTGTACCGGTCCATCGTGGTGAAGAGAGAGCTGACTTTACCGGTCGATCTGCCTCCCTACCCTCATCTATGGTCATGAGCTTTGGGTAGTGACCGAAAGAACAAGATCGCAGATACAAGCCGTGGAAATGAGCTTCCTCCGAAGGGTGGTTGGCCTCTCCCTTAGAGATAGGTGAAGAGTTTGGCCAGCCGGGAG
>VVHJ01006641.1:4616-23683 GCA_015107715.1 Tylochromis polylepis
TACCTGCTGCCATGCGTCAAAGATGATGAAGGCCACCACCATATTTTTCCATCAAAATATTTGCTGCATGTTCAAGTTCACCAGGTGCAGTCAGCTCAGGGGTCAGAGGTCAGAGCACATCCTAGCCAGGAATCCCATCATGTCTGCCAAAAATCACAGGAACAGCATTGTTCTCTATGGGGAATTACTTTATGAGGGCTTACAGAAGGGAATTACAGAAACGTAGCCAAAGTGTTTATGTGATTACTTGGCAGTTATGTCACTAAGTCTGACCTAATAAAAAGAACAACTTCTTTGTTTTACTGATGCCGTGATTGTTGTAGTTCTCATAAAATAGTTGTAGAGTTGTGGTTTGCAGTTGCTCTGATTTGGAAAACACAAAGATCAGAAAATCCTGGCTCTTCCACCGAGTGTCCCAGAGTGTGTTATTATAAAATGACCCCTCATGTGACATCCAGCTGTCTGACACTTCAACACTGGTAATACAGAGAGTGGAACCATTTGGGTTTCAGTGGTCCGTCTTATAAAGGTGTTAGCAAACCTTTTAAAACAAACTTAGACTAGATTCAATTATGTGGTTATTGACCAATAACAATTTGTGTAATACATTAATTAGTGTTATCATTCGTAAAACTAAACTGCAAGACATTTTCAGTGGTGGCTCCTCTTTGATCCATATAATTATTAATTAGAAACCTTTGGGGTTTGTCCTGCTGCTCCAAGTAAACATTTGAAAATTTGTCCACCTGGGTACGACACTCGGCTACAATAATGATGTAAAGGTTGATGCTGTTCTTCTTAAATGAAACGTGATGTATAAATGGCAAAAATCTGTGTTTTAATCTAAAAGTAAGCATCATTTTAATATATATATTACAACAACAATGATACTTTTTTGTTTTGAATCACAAAAGCTGTAAAAGTGGCAAAAGGACAAGTACTAAGTTGGACTTACCTCTTTGTTCCTGCCAGACTGCCTCTTGGTCTTTTGCATGTGAATGCTTCAGTCATTTGATGTATCCAGTGTGTTCAGATATCTGGTGAAATCAAAGCCAAGCATGTGCAGAACCTGAAAGCATAGATGAGTCCAGATGTTGCACAACCTCTGGAGTGATTAAAGTGATGACTTGACCAGATATGGTGCCTGCAGCTATTTTTTGCTCTTACAAATAGTAGTGTGCAGGTGTCATTGGGGTTTTATTTTGATCCCACCCTCCACACCCATGTAACTATAATGGCAAGAAAATGCTTTGACTAAACCACATCCCGGACCTATTTTTCACGGAGTCTTTATTGTTTAAGATCATGCTATTTTCTTGCTATTTGAGTCTCAAATACTGTATGCACAGGTGGCATCCTGCAGTTCCTGTGCTTAAGGAGGTGGATGGTGGGGAAATACCACAGAATTCAGTGGGGGTTCCTCCATCTTAAAATAACACTTCAACAACTCTGTACACATCAGCAGGAAGCAGAGAGGCGTTGAATGACGGACAGAGGAGGAGAGAGGTCAGATCAAATGTAGCATTTCGGTTTTGACGTTTGAGGCTAGTTGTGGCAGTTGTGGAAATGCTGTGCAGTCTCTCCATTTAGTTGGATGAATTACATGGGCTAAAAAAAGCATTTTTAACTTCAAGGTGGATGCCCTTTGTTCCATTCATCAGCATATTACATTATTCACTACACTGCAGGGTTGATGTATGCACCCTTTTTTCTCCGAGTGCTGCTTTTTGCTCACACATTAAAGGTTTGTGAGCAAATTGAGCGATACAGCTTTGGCCTGTCATTATTTGAGGAGAGTGGTTGGCAACTAATGACTGAACTTGTTTGCAATTGCAGGCCTACCAGTTAAGTTCTGGTCTTGCTGGGAAATTTTTAGCACTTGCAGATTGCCTTGTTTCAGCTCATCTAACTCTAACTAGAGCTATTTGATTCATCTCAGGCAAAGTCATCCACTTCAGGTTCACTGATGATTCTAAATCATGACTGTGAGTGTGAATGCTTGTCCAGCTCTCAGTGTTAGCCCTGTGACAGACTGTGTACCCTGCCTCTCACCACATGACAGCTGGGATAGGTTCCGGTCCACCAACCCCAGTTTTCATACAGCTAACCCTGATTTATAATTACTATAAATACATGAGTTTGAGCTTTAGAAATATATATTTTAAAGAATGTAAGAAATCAGCACAAGCATAGGGAGAACATGTAAATTCAAACTTCTGAGTTGCCAGGTTGTAGAAAAACCCCTCGATCTATTTAACTGTTGATGTGTTTCATGTGTTTGTGATAATAACGTTTAAACCAAACCCGTCCCTAAAGAACCTCATAAAAGACTGCAAAAACAAAGCATAACTCACATCAGCACGCCGATGCAAGAACAAGGGTGCATGCTTAGCTCATCAGGTCAAGCAGGTAGCCATATGGTGCAAGGCTCAATGCAGTGGCCTGGATTCAAGTTCAGTCCAGGTCCCTTTGCTGTGTTTTTCCTATTTCCTATATAAACCTTCACTGTCTTATGAAATATCGGTGACAACACCCAAAAGAGAGTTTAGAGAAAAAAAAGCAAAAAGAAGGCTTTATCTGAACTTTATTAACCACTTTTTATCCTGGAGGTTTTGTACAGAAATAAGAATTTCTTTATATAAAAATTAAGCATAATGAAGAGTACTCTTAACTCATTAGAAATTAGACAAAATAGTCTAAATGTACTTTATTGGGTGGATGGATGGATGGATATTAGTTCAAAAGTCGGGGTTTCAGAAATCATGTTGTAACAAAAAAAAAAAGAATATTGAATACACTGAGCTGTGAATTGATAAATCAGTTATCAATTAGATTTTTTATTTACTGGCTCATTGGCTCCACTTTGAGAGTCACCACCATCTCTAAGCAGCATATCAAAGACATTAAATTTGTGCAAATTTTATGTGTGCTGTGTGGCCAAATGTTTGCGCATGTTGAAGGTATTTCCCCTCTGTTTTTTGTGTTCAGTGCTGGGGTTGTTACTTAAAAAAGTAACGTATTACACATTACTTGTTACTGTTCTTAAAAATGATGCAGTACGTTACTTAATTACTCCCTGGAGAAAATAACTTGTTACACAACTTGTTACATTACATTCACATTTCTCCATAAAATGACCTGAAACGCTTCATAATTACCAGTTAACAAAGTAAACCTCAAATAGGCAAGCGGGCTAACCCAGACACTGATATGTGTGCACTTCAAACACTTTAACTACGTCACATCCAGTTTTAGAAACATTGGTGAATCCAACGTAGGGTTTTTTGGGTGAAGATAAAATACATGGAAGAAACACATACTATCACAGGGCTTGTAGGAAAACTCCACACAGAAAGAAGTCAGCTTATTAGTCACTTTGGACCCAGGGACTCTTTTTATTTTCTGTGAGGTGACAAACCAATACATGACTGTACTGCTTATCTTTTCTGTTTCCCCACTTAAGACATGTGGTATCATTTATTCGTAGTTTAAAGGAAGACATTAAGACAGAGTTTACAGAGTTGTCTGTAAACTGGTATGTGTTAACTCTCACATCCCGAAATGTGCAGGATGTACAGCTTAAAATAGGCCTTAAAGTAAACATGTGGGTGTTAGTAGGCAGCTGACAGAGACCTGTGAAAAGTGCAGCCAGTATTAGGATGTCTAGTCTTTTATATTGCCACGTTAGGTTATTATGGATTATTACAATGCTGGCCTGTCTAAGTTAACAAGAAGGAGTTTATAATCAGTTTCCTTTTGTTTTAAAGGAAATGTTGTAATTTAACCACTTAATTTATATTTGCTTCTCTCCATTTGACTGCAACAGGATAATAATGAGTCATCCTATTTGCCATAGAATGATCTCCGAAATCATATCTAAACACAACTATGTCTGGTCTGTCTTATTCTGTAAAAAAGCCCAGACACACCGGAAATTATGTTGTTCCTCCCTCTTTTACAATAAACTGAGGGAAAGCTTGGTTTATTGCATGAACAGAGATGCAGCCACTGTGGCTAAACGGCCTAAGTCACAGGAACTCAAACATCAACAGAAAGTCTAACTCAGAATGCAACACTCTGCAGGACACCAGTCATTAGAAGTCACTGAGGTCTTGCTGTATTTCACCTGAGTGAATCTGAACTGTAAAGTGCACGTGAAAAATTACATGTATTTTTTTCATCTTTAGGACACATGCATTAGCAAGCTTTTGCAGCCATATGTCATCAGAACATCAGCACGGTGGCTCAGGTTTTCAGAAATCAGCAGTTACAAAAATAACAACTGGGACATTTAACCAAGTAGCAAATTCAGCACACACATATAATTTTCAGCTTTTGTGTTGGATTGGTATTCATGAGTCCTATTCTCTCCACAGATGGATTACTTTTACTCCCTGTCTGTTGCCTTTCAGTCAGTGTCAAGATTTGTGTCAACCTAATATTTGCAAATTGCAAAAGAGGTCACACAGATCAAGCTAAGGAGAAGACACCTGCGCCACATTCCTCATGAGGCCTTTATCATCGAGTTGATGTTTGCCTCCATGACATGTACAAGTCTGTCTGTGCTTCTGAGAAAGCAGGGCAAACATTCAACTGTGAGTAATTTTGATTGCTGTGCGCTGAATCTATAGTAGATCTGATCAAATCTACTTGCCTTTTTGATGGATTTTGGTGGTGAGAGTCACTGCTCTCAAGAAATCCTGACTTGATCAATGCTAGATGGGATGAAAAACAATAAAGTAATGAGAATGTTAACAACTATTTATTGTCTTGAAATACATAACAAAATAGTTGTGATGAATAAAAACAGCATTTTGCTTTGTACAACTATGAAAATGTTTACAGACAAGCAAAACTAATTGTACAAAAATATTGGTAACATTGATACACAATAACAAAAGAGATAAAAACAATAAAGAACATAACATCCTCACGTCAGTGTGCAAACCGTTTATACAGATGGACATGTGCCCCTTAATAAGGCAGCAGATCCTGATAAATTATTTAAATAGCAAATTTCTACACACACGCGCGCACACACACAAACACCCATGCGAACACACACACAAAATCAGCGTCTCACAAACCACTAAGACAAACAGGACAATAATTTATCTGCTAAAACCGCATTGGACATACATGATAAAGCAAAATAAAAAATAAAAAAAAGAAATATCCCACCTTATTATAATTTTCACTGTAGTAAATCACGGGATTGGGAGCTCTGCTGTATTTGTAGCTATGTCATGTCATATTATTTACAGCTCATGCTACAGTAGCACTAAGATGTCAATCATTTCAAAGGAATATGAAGAAGTACTTATGTTTTTGTTTGATCAAATTATACAACAGCAATGAGGTAATAATTGTACATCAAAGATTTCCTTTGTTTTTCATCTCTCTCTGAAGAAAAGGCACACAGATCACATACACTTCATACTAAATAGCCCTGTCTGAAGAGTAACTAATTCTGGAGATAAAAGACAATAACGATATTATGCGTCCTGTACCTAAGTGTACCTGATTTGGAGTCAATTTTCACCGTGAGTGGAAGGATACTTTTACTTTTTCAAAGTACAAAAATTTTGTTTACTGCCTACACTGTAGGCAAAAATCAATAAATTAGATGTATTTACATTATTTCATAGTGAATGCCCCCATAGTTGAGGGAGCTAAATCTCTTCAATTTCTACCGTTAAGATCTGATATAGGGAGTATTTTGGAAGAAATTTTGACTATGTGGTTATAGACTCAAGCACTTTTTTGTAAAATATAATTATCTCCATCTAATCCTGAGATTTGTTTAGACAACCAGATGACATCAACAAAACCAACGATACCTGTATGTAAATGATAGCTAACATAAACCAGTGCTGTGTCTCGCATCGCGTACTTCCATAAGGCAAGTGTGAGAATACTCACACATATGGCAACATGAAGAGCACAGGTACCCAGATAGGATACTCTAAACAGTCAGAAGGTCAATATGAAATGCTGTACATTTCTCACCCACTAACTATCTCCAATTCCAGCTAGCTAGCAGCAGCAGATTTTTTTTTCCTAGATTACACCAAACACTGCATGTTATGGATTTGTCTGGTGTTTCAGTATATTAAATTAAACTGTAATCTTCACTGCTGAGTAATTCTGTATTAAAAGAGTCCCCAAAGGCTCAAGAAGTTGCAATTTTTTTTCAAAACATGTTAGCTAACTCATCAAATGCAACTGGTTTTTTTTTTTGGGGGGGGGAGGTTTTCTATTAGGAACATGTTTTAGCATGCTCAGTTTGAGACAACTTCAGAATTCATGCATTACATGAGTAAGTATGCAGTATACATACTGTGCTACTTGGAAGTCCGCTCCTGGAAGTATTCAAATTGAGACAAACACAGTCCACAGTTCTTCTTTACAGAGATTCTAGGTTAGAAGATGAAAGAACTTTCTTGTTCCATTCATGGCTAGTCTTCCACACACATTCTGTACATTCTGCATAAAAACATTTATCCACAACATCATATTCCCCTTATTTCTAACTTGCTCCCCTCTCAACAGTTTTCTTAAATCATTAACAACAAAAATTCCTACAAAATGTCATCTTCATTTTTTGAGTCCTCATAAGATGCATCGTCCAGGATCTACATCCTGGCCAGACTGGTAAGGCAAAGGAAATATGCTTCTTTATTTCTTTGGGAAGTCCGTTTAGAAAGTGAGGCAGAAAAGGCTGAAGAAGTGAGACAGAAAGACAGAGAGAGATGTAAAGACTTGGAAGTGCATAGTTGTTTATGAGGAGCGGTTCCTGCACAGAGATGAATGAGGTCTTTCAGAGAGCGGGGAAAGCAGGCAGAGCGGGGATAGAAAGGTGTTGGTGACCTACAGGCTTTGTTGGGTTTTTTTTCACCTCTCCCTGCTCTTGTGGATGTTAAGGATGGTGGTGGAGAAGGGGCTCTCTGATCCTCAACTGGCATTCAGCTGGTTGGTTTTCTTCCCATACCGGCTTCAAGTTACCCTGAGGCTAACCATATGCCCTTCGCCCAGTCTGAGTGAGCATGCCAAAAAAGAAAGAGTTGCGGCAATAAATCGGTCCCTGGACTTTGCACGAGAATATAGAAGTTCATACTTTATACAAAAAGGTGCATTCCTCAGAGCTTCCTCCGCCGTACATTTATGCATCTGTCAAAAGGAAGAGACATAATATGAAGAGATTGCAGATGGTTTTTTTAATGTCTTTAATTTTAGAGTCCATTTTAATCTAAGAATGTCAATTTTAGTGGTTTTCAAATAAAACCTACCTCTGCATTCATACTTGAGGTCTGAGAAGTATACCATCTCTTGTGAAAAGACAAAAAGACCTAGCCTGCCACCTGCATATGTCTTATCATAGATGCTACCAGAATCAGCCATGATCTTCTTACCCTCATACATGACAACTCTGTGGAAATCAAAGAAAAATTAGACATTTGAATGCCAAACTCATGAAGGGGTAACTATCTAAAGACTCTAAATTATTTTCTGCTCACCGAATGTGTCCTGTTCTCGGCCTGTGGATCAGATGCCATCTGTAGGCAGTGAAGTCTTTCCATCCAACGTTCTTTGGGTCATGCCAAAGAGTGCGAACCTAAAGCGTGTGAAAAAAAATAAAAGACATGAGTTTTTCTATTTTATTTAGGTTTGATTATAAAAAACAAAAATTTAAATTGCCCATGAAGGAACAGAAGTCCAACGTACCTGTCCCGGGGTGTTGCCTGTGTGCCAGAGGGCATTTCTGAGGTGCTCTCCTGGGCCAGTGGTGGAATTAACCACTTTGATGGACAGGCCAGAGTAACCTTGTGCCTTAGTTGGCTTATGTGACCAGTAGGTCTGTGTGATTTGCTTCCACATCACCACATAGAACCTGGAACTGGACTGGTAGCCAAATACAAAGCCAGCATAGTCATCATCCCTGTCTGTGTTGATGAAGAAAGTCCCACTGAAGTCCACTGCATTGAACTCATGGTAGCCTGAACAAACAGGTTGAAAAGGTGTCAGGACAAGAAGTGAATAAAAAAGTGCTTTCCTATTAGTCTTTGCAAAGTTACACATTCGGTCCAGAGAAATCTTTGGTTCTTACCAACAGCAATGCCAGGGTCACAGTTAACAGTTTGAACCAGCTCTTTGCCCTGGTGACGGACGACCCAGTTAGGATCAATCTGGGAGGTGCCTTTTGGATCCAAAGGAACCATCTGGAACTTGCGGAAGTCTGTCTCACTGATGTCAAAGTTCTCGGGACACACGTCATAGATGTCAGGCACATTGTCCTGATCAAAGTCATCTTTGCAAGCATCTCCACGGCCATCACCTGAAAAATACATATTCCATATTATTTAATAATAATAATAATGATACCCAGGGTGTATAGATATGATATGTGGTCTAGCATAAAACTGCTTAGATTTATCCATGTCAAAACATGTCCAATTTTGCTCACCATCAGAGTCCAGCTGATCAGGATTAAACGCCAGTCTGCAGTTGTCTTTATCGTCAGGGATGCCATCATTGTCGTCATCATGGTCACAGGCGTCACCTTTGCCGTCCTTGTCATGGTCAGCCTGGTTGGCGTTGGGAATATACGGGCAGTTGTCCAGGTTGTTCTGGTGTCCATCTTCATCAATGTCCTGGTTGCTGTCACACTTGTCTCCCACACGGTCATCATCTGAATCCAACTGCAAAATTAGAGTGTTTAAACATCCTAGTTAGAGCTGGTTTATGGGGAAAATTGAGTATTAGCTTGCTTGTACTCTATACACCACCAAATAACTGCTGCATTCATGTCTGAACGTGTCTCTTTTGGCCTTTAATTGTGCACTTCACTCTCTATCAGTTTAGACTTCCCCTCCTTCCCCTATTCTTCTCCTAATTCCTGTTGTTTAACACATTCCTCTTTCTCAGTGTAGCATGGCACAGGTGGACTAAGCAGGACTCAGACAGAGCACACATATAGTCCAAGGCAAGCCCATTCCTTAGTAATATCCAGCCTGGGGCCTCTCCCTTCACATTAGTCAGCTAACATCAATGGGTCATTGAAAAGACCCCTAGCCCCCCACCCCCCACGCCTTACTGAACTAATGTGCCCTTCAGCTGCATATAGGATTTACTGCACCTTTTACATGCCACGATAATGCTTCCATAACTACTGAGGCCTGCTTTGCACTGAAAGAGAGATATATGCTGAGCAACAGAGAAAGGCCGGGAGATGACTGTGGATTATTGTTGCTGGGTAAGAATGAAGCAAATGGGTAGCAGCAATGTGTGTGTTTGCTTTCACACACCTGATCGGGATTATGTTCTAGTGGGCAATTATCACACATGTCTCCCACTCCATCCAGATCTGTGTCTCTCTGGTCAACGTTGTACACATAGGGACAGTTGTCCTTCTCATTCAGTATGCCTGGCATAAATGGGAATAAATTACATGAAAAGCCAGCACAGGAGTAGAAAGTATAAAAGCATAGTCTCACAGTTATGTTGATTATTTTTGTTTACAGGTCTCACCATCGCCATCAATGTCCACTGCACAGGCATCTCCCTCTCCATTGTTGTCAGTGTCTGTCTGGTCTGGGTTGCTATTGTAGGGGCAGTTGTCGCAGCCGTCACCCACGTCATCACGGTCATAGTCATACTGCCTGGGATTGTACACGAAAGGACAGTTGTCCTGTTTGAAAAAGAGAAAAACGCAGTGTTAGTGTTAGTGTTATGGTCAATGACAGTTTTTAAGGTGCTGCGGTTGTAATTTCCACTCGCTCCCTGCCCATTTGCAGGGAGGGAGTGATGCAGGATGAAAAGCAGCTTTATTTGTAGGCTCTCTCCTGCATCAAATGTTGGGATTAGCAGCACACAGCGCAGCTCCTTCAGAGCTCCACCTCAGCATTGGAATTTGAGGTTTTGGCTCAGTCTTGGGAGAAACGTTTGTTTTCCTGTTGAGCGCCACCCTCCTCTACCCTACCCCCATCGCCACCTGTCTTCTTATTAGACAATGTGATGAATGCAAAAAGAAGATGTGCACAGACACCCATTCACACTCATTCCTTCTACAATCTTATTTCCTGTCTGGAAATGTTTACTCACCCTATCATCAGGAATACTGTCGTTGTCATCATCGTTGTCACAAGCATCTCCAGTGCCATCCTTATCATAATCTTCTTGCCCTGAGTTCGGGAGGTTGGGACAATTGTCCTGAATGAACAACAACAGAGTCAGAGTCTCAGCCATTATAAGCAATATTTTGATATTTTCACTTTAACTCTGCAAAAACATTGATTTTGTCATTTCTTTGCAGCTGCTTTGCTACTACGTACTTTTTTGCAGTGGTAGGTGGCGTTTTCCACACACACCAAATCTGAATTGGGCCATCCATCCAGATCTGTGTCCTCTCCGCAGATATGGCCATTGCCAGCATAACCAGGTTTGCACTCACATCGGAACATGGGGTCAGCAAAGTGTCCAAGGTAGTTACAGCGGGCGTTTTTGTTACAGTCATGGCTTCCATCAAGGCAGGGATTACGGGGTGAGCACACCTGCAGATTGAAGATGAGATGAATATCAGTGGTGCTCTGCATAGTTTAAATTCATGGCATTCTCTCCTTAGAAAGGCACATATTCATCACAACACATTACTATGAACTCTCCCTGTTATCAGTATTTGTTTAATAAATGTTGTCTCTCTTGCTCTCTTTTTGGCTTCAAACAGGACTCTACGTGCCTGCTTATTAGCAGCAGCCTGCTCCACACCATGGCCAAACGGCTGGGGTCCCGAGTAACGAGTTGGGCAGGGCAAACAGTTGTAGCCTGGAACGGTGTTCTCGCAGCGGTGCACCCCATTAAACTCAAAGCATGCGTCAGGAACCTCTTTGCACTGTTTTTAGGATAAAAAAAGAATCACAGTTATGGTTACGATGTTGCTTGAATTCAAATATATGACTGTAGCTGCTTTAATCACTGAACAACAGCTAAGGAAGTTTTACCTCATCGATATCTTTACACTTGATCCCATTGCCAGTGTATCCTGCTGGGCACGTCCCACACTTCCAGGAACCATCGGGAAAACTGGTGCACTTGGCACCAGCGAAGCAAGGGTTGGACAGACATCCATCTGAACACAACAATGCAGTCGTCATTGTCAAAATCCTTCATATGTAACTTGCTTTTAATCTTAGTAATCTTAATCTTCCAGTTATGATCTCATTGAGATACACTTATGTACACAGAAAAAAAACTTAAATGAATAAAACCTACATTGAAGTGGATGCCAACGAAGACTAAATTTTAAAAACATGAATAATAAAAAATGCCAAATACATGGAATATGTGGAACTTCTTTAAGTAATAAAATCCCTCACCGATCGGGCAGGGGGTCATGTTGCACCTCTGGATGTCCTTGGCTTCACCGACACACTCTTTACCACCATACTGTGGTGCAGGATTATTGCACAGGCGTTTCCGAGTCTGTTGACCACCTCCGCAGGTGAGACTGCATGAATCCCAGGGAGACCAGGGACCCCAGTTGCCATTGACTGATGAAGACATGAAGAAAGCATGATTAATGTCTTCTCTTGCTTTACACAGTAGCAAAATCCAACTGTAGTATGAAGAAACTTACTGGGACACGGAGACTTTGTACATGTTTCAGTTTGCCGGCCTTCTCCAACACAGTCCTTGCCTCCTAGCTGAGGAGTTGGGGAGTTGCAGAGGCGGATTCGGGTGATGACACCAGCACCACAGGTGACCGAGCACGATGACCATGGTGACCAGTGGCTCCAGCTGCCGTCCTGCTTGACTAAAGGCCGCAAAACAAGGTCAGAGATCAGTTATCAGGAACCAAAAAGTTGGACCACAGTGGCATTAAATCATAGAAAAGTCACACATGATGACAGACCAACTAAAAAACAAACTAAACTACACATGAATTATTTTCTGCCAAGCACGATGTTCTTGTTGTTGGTTAAGTAAACTCACAGCGCTTGTCGCACTCCTGGAGGTAACAGTCTCGGGTCTGCACAGAGGTGCCCTCACAGTTGTTATTGATACGGTCGCAAGAGCGCCCACGCTGCTGGATGCCACGCCCACATGACACGGAACAATGGGTCCATTCAGACCACGGCGACCAGCCGTCCTCTGCATAGTCGCTCGCTGAGCAGGAGGGAGAGGGAGAGAATATGAGAAGGAGGCGAAGAGGGAGACAATAAAAGAGCTATTGCAGCGAAGCAGCACCCCCTCGCAAACAGCCCCTAACCTTAAATGAGGAGGGGAAGCTCTAAAAGCACTGGACTAATGGTCTGAATTTAGCTGGGAGACACAGCTGTTGCGAGCATACGTAGAAGACTAACTGGAGAAATAGAAAGGCCTCCTGTCCTCGGGATGGATAGGGATGCCCCACTGGCTTATGTTTTCCTAAAGAGGAAACAGCTTTTGAAAACATGGCCCTGGGTCTGTAATGACTTCAGCAAGTGGCTGAGGCTGGGATGAATGCGGCTCCCCATGTTTACTTTGGTTTTAGGGAAGCATCGCAGCCAAGCCTGCCTAGGTATGAAGAGCATGCCACCTCCCCTCATGTAAAAGATGGCTTCACTAAACAGAAAACCAATTTTCCATTCCCCTTTAACCAATCTGGCAAATTGCAACCATTTCAACTTGAAGACTCAAAGATGTTTTAGAGCACAAAGCGCCAGTGTTCCAAACACATAAGCACCCTTTCATACTAATGCAGTTAAATCATCTTTAAAACTAGCATTTTTTTTTCTGCTGAAGAGAAAGCTTTACATCAAGGCAAATATTTGTGGTTTTTTGTTTTATATGGCAACTAAAATAGAAACAGCTTGCTCAGGGAATGGTACAGTGTTAGCTGAAATGTCATACACTTTAGGTTATGTGGACCATTAATGTGATATTTATAGTGCAGGTTTGCATGCCTGTAATTATTTTAATTACAGTGCGTCTTTGTATAGCTATGCAGGTCATAATAAAATGTGTTGGAGAGCGTAGATTAGAAATGCTTACGTGTTCCACAGCGTGGACAGCACTCTCCATCGGGAACAGTAGCATTAGCACAGGGGATCAGGGGGCAGGAGATCTTGCGACACACAGTAGCAGAGTTCTGCAAAAGCACAGAGATCAAATTCATGTTTAAATATTTGGATATCACTCAAGTTTTGTGGCAATCTTCTTCCAAATTCAGTCCAGGCACTCGGTCAAGTCCCAGTGCTCAAATGGAATTTGAAACACTGGACCCTTCAAAACGGCGTCACTAATGTGGAGTTGGTGTGGTTGTTTAAATCCATTTAAATTGGTGCATGTTTGAAGATATGTTTTTAACCGAGGTTTCGCCCATGTCCATTCAACCATCTCATTAAATTCACTGTTTGGCATGTGAGTTTAAACACGGGAAGAATGAGTAAGAAGCAAGAGTTCTGGCTGAGAACGGGGACCCCTGCAGACAACCACCTGCCGACTAGGTCAGGGGAGGGTGGGAAAGAGGCCAAAGTCATAATAATGGATGTGGCTTTCAGCATGGAGCCGGACTGGGCACGGAGCCCCGAACAAGTAAAGCCAGCCGGCCAGCACGACCTGTGAGGGTTCACTATGAATGACTCAGGCATAAGAACTGCCTTTTGACTATGCATGCTAATGTTCTCCCTGCTGGAACTGATCACTGACAGGGAAAGAAGGGGAGCCAGGACCAACTAGTGTATCTGTACAGGAAGAAATAAGCAAATGAACCCACTGGTGAAATGCGGGGAGATTTCCTGCCAAGTATTTTACATCTACATCCTCCTTTCCATTTGTCAAAGCCAAGGTCTTGTTCTTAATTATGGGCAACGGATCGCTTAAGTCCCTCAAGCCCCTCAAGCCCACAGTCAAGTTGAACTTCTGACAGCAGACCTGTCATTACAACAATAAAGACTGTTGGCCTCCTGCCCAGTCGCCACACTACTTACTAATTACTGACCAGATCAGTTGTGTTGTGGTTAAGTGTGTCTGCCCCATTGTGGGTTGTCATCATAGTGTGTGTGTGTGTGTGTACATGTAAAGACAAGTCAGAGCATTGAGTAAGTCCTTCTCACACGTGTGTTTAAGTATTCAAGATGCAATAGACACTGGTGGGAGCGCTGTGGAGATCTCACCTGACAAGTGCACTCGGTGCAGTCATCCACGGTCCACTCGTCTCTGTTCTTGCGAACGATGCCATTGTGGATACAGACGCCACTGTGAATGCCAATGCGGGTTTTAATCAGCTTGTTTTCATCCGTCTGAGGAAAAGAGAAACAGGAAAAATAGGCTTATGATAATGAGTTGTTAGCTTGATGTTAAAAAAAAATAAACAATCGTGAAGCCTGTTTTAAAATTCACAAAGTAACCGAGATACAATTCTGAAGCAAATGCAGGAGGTAGGCAAATTCAGAGAAAAAGAATTATATGTTGTACAGAGTCATAAACAGTAAAACTACACAGTAAAAACAGTTTGCAGTTTTACTGATACTGATTTGCTGAAATTACCGATAATTTTCTGTCCGATGCCTTCTCAAGTTTCATTCACAGTGCAGAGCTTTACAAATATTTAAGAGCTCCTTATCTCCTTTGCTTAAAATACAGACAACTGCACACACATCTGAAGTACACACGGGCAAACAGATAACTAGCATGGAGGCAGATGTCCCTTAGGTTCTCCTACACTGTCTTCTGGGTTTGCTCCTTACCAGCTTGCGGAGTTCAGTGGACAGCTCCTTGACCACCACACCAAGACCCTTCAGCTCTTTAAACATACTGAGCAGGTCCTCGCAGGAGAAGCCACACACCATCTGCAGGTCTTCACAAGAATGCAAAACAGTCAAAAAAACATAATTCATTTTATTTCAGATTAAAATGGTTTCATTCTAATATAGTTTAGAAAAGTTTGCAGCCTGAATACATCGGATGCAGCAATGCCTACCTTTAGTCTTATGGCCACTGTACTCAGTTCTGATGGCCGAGGAGCCATTGAGGTTCCTCAGGACCATGGTGTCAGTCATGGCTGAAAGAGAAATGCTGCTGTGAATCAATATACTATTTTAATGGTAATATATTAATTAATAAGGGCAAGCATTTGCACTTAATGCCCTGCAACAGTAAATTATACAGAAAAGTAATTAGTTCATCTCCATAGGCTGGAGAACATACTGTGAGACCACAGAGCTCTGAGATATTTGTAAACTGGCATTCCTTTTTGGCATCTAGTAAACAGCTTCTCAGGCAGTGTTTGGTACAGAAATCAGCAGACAAACGGCGTACACGCACATTTCTTTGATAAGGAATTGCTCGCACTTGGGAGTGCATGGAGCAGATGAGTGATTGGTAAACACGTCGAGAACTCACCGCTTTGGCATCCTTTGTTGCGTAAAATCGCTTCCAGAGTCGTTCCAAACACAAACCGCACGTTTTGTAGGACCCCCTGCAAGTATCAGTGTGTAGTTTAGGCACCGATACATAATGCGAAAAGTTCATCACACTCAAAGTATTTGAAAAGAAATTCCTTCCTGACATATGCTGCTTCAAATACAACGCTCTATTCTCTCAGCTCTCACCGTGAACTTGTCCTTCACGGCTCCCTTGCCCACCCTGAGCTGCGCGCTGGCCGGAGTCTCCTGCGTCAGGATGCTCTGAATTGGCGCATCCAGCTCGGCGGTGTCCACCTCATCGCATCCCACGTACAGCTTTGCCCAGTCCTCCTGCACGAACAGCGTGATGTTCTTCCACTGACCCGTAGCCAGACCCACATCTTCGATGGAAACCACCTGCTGCTTGTTCTCGGTGGAGAAAACAATGTCCAAGGTGTTCGCTTTGCCGTTTGAGACGATCTCAAACACAGGTCCGGATCCATCCTTCTTCTCCACAGTTAGGAGGCTTCCCCTGGTGCGTCTGAACTGCTTAAAGTTGAGCAGCAGGAGGAAACCCCGCTCGGCATGGATGGAATCGATGAGGTCCCTAAAGGAGTTCTCGGGGACCGGGGGGATCAGGTCTGGGTTGAGGATCTTGTAGGCGGGGCTGTACGGGTCGTCTCCTTTCACCAGGGTCACCCCGTGGTTCTTGCTGGGGACTTTGACCAGCTCAAACAAGTCATACACGCTATTGTCGTCTCGACTCTCTGCGGGTGAATAACAATAAGGAGTCAGCCTTTGTGAGGCAGTGCGCTGGATTTCTATTGTTTTCACTTTTAGAGTTCTGCAAAACGTTTTAAAGCTAACCAGCTCCTTCGTATTCTTTTTTTAATTAAAAAAAAACAAACACAACATTTTTTTTTCTTATCTTCCACAAGAATCATTCTGACAAGTTTTAACCAGTTCAAACTGAGACAAACTCACCTGCGACTCTCGCAGCCTCGCAGGTCCAAAGCATCAATAACAAAAATATCCCCGGCAGCTTCATGGTGAAACACAAACCTGCTGTCTGTGACAAATAACCACAAAAGAACACAGCAGTTCCACTTTAATTTAAAACATTAATGGCATTGTCAGAAAGAGTCAGCGTGCAGCAGGTTATACACCTAAAATACAACTGCCCAAAGAGCGATGACTGATGCTGCTGCAAAAACACCTTATTTGTATATATTTACCACTCACCTGCTTAAATCAGCAGATTCAAAGTAATAAAATCCGGAAAAATCTGGAGAAATCCAACAATTAATCCTCAAGCATGAATTTGTGAGAAGTTATTTATATATGTGTGTGTGTGTGTGTGTGTATATATATATATATAAAATAAAGTTCCACTGCGAAAGGAAGGAAAATAATTTTTAAAAATTCTTTTATTTTTTGTTATATAGAAATTTCTTCCTCCGGTTCCAGCCGCTAAAAAACAGCTTTTTAAGCCGAAGGGGGGACAAAGTGCTATTTAAATAGTTTGATGCCATTCCTAAGAAGTAGCCTCGTCCAATCACGGGGAGGGGAGAAAAAGGGACGAGCTTATCCTCTTAGGGGAAAGAGAAAGAGAGAGAGAGCGTTTTCCACTGCGGGACCAACTTCACTGTGTTGCCTTCAGTCTTAATGGTCCAGTGTTTCATCTCAGCGTCCATCCATCAGCCCTCGCAGGCATTTCCGTCTCACAGCTACAGAGGATGTGACACATTTATAGCAGTGTGTTTCTAACATTCACAGTAGGGGAAAAAAAATCCTGCACAATGTTATTCTCTCATCTCTTCAGCTAATTAAATCACAGCTTTTTGGGTAACAACATATGCTCTATCATATTCCTTTGATATTATTATGGAAACTTGTGTGGATTTGGTACATATAATGTCTGTTTTCAGACTTATTTCTGGTCTGAACTTTTCATAGTAACTTGTCATAGTCCTCATACTAATACTGTGGTGTATTAACTTTTTAAAAAAATACCATGAAAATTACGCAATGAACCACTTTTCTACCGCTGCTTAAATAGATGAAAGTCAGATATCGGAGTATATTTGTCATGACTTGAGCTTCACAGATTATGAGCCTCACTTTGCTGCAGTTCCAGATCCATCCGCTAGGAGCCGACGTGAGTTCACTCCAGAGATGCCTGAGGCATTTAAAGGTTTTGCTGCAGCACACCTGAACTGACACATTGTTTTCATTGCCATTTAATTCAGAAGAACTGTTTATTAAGTTATTCTATAATTTATTTTATCCTATTTGTGTATTTTTTAATGCACCAAGCATCAGGTCTAGGCTTGATTGGACAAGGCTCAACCAAACAGAAGTGTGGGAAGTGGGAATGCCATTTAGAAAATGTATAAACTCGTATGAAATGATACAAATTTCTTCAAAGTAACTCTTCTCCATCAAACCACGCACAACTGTTAGGTTTTCTGTGCAGGAAGAGATTTGCATATTAATAATTTCTGTCAATTAGTTCTTCTGGTCAGGTTGCAAATGTCTCAGCTTTCTTTGGTACTGCACTATTGCAGTCTGTTTCATCCATGTGGTTTGTTCATACATGCGCTGTGATCTTTGCCTTTCATTGTTTGTATCTAAATAAGATGCAGTGTTTCCTTGCCTATCCAATTTCCATCTGTCAGGAATGTAACATCCTGCCTTTGATAGACATTCAGAGGATAGACTTATAAGACATGCAAGCCAAAGATCAAGGGTAAGGGAGAATTTAATAGAAAAGCCCCCCCCACACACACACACACACACCTCTGCTGTGTAAAAGCTTTCTTTCTGTTTTAACTTGATAGCAGACAGATCCATCTTTTGACAGATATATAGTCATGCTTATCTGCTATTCTCTGACACAGAGAATCTCTTTTGGCTCTTCTTCTTATGACTGTAATTTATCTAATTGATGCTTAATATACATACCTTTATGTGTAATTTGACAGGCTTCAGAGCTATGAGTTTAACAGATAGTTGTGCGATGATAGTGAATGGTGGTTTAGATGTCGGGGAATGGAGCTGTACCCTGAGGGGTCCTGAGGTCAGAGCTGAGCTGACTCTTCTGGTGCCTGCTTGTCTGTCTCAGATTCAGGACCCTGAATGGAAACTGTAGGTAGCTTGTTTCAGCCTGCGGAGGACCCAATGTCACCCAGGTGTCAGGTCAGTTGGCGGGATTGTGATTTAAAAGCTTAACAATAAAGATTTGTCGGTTGGATAGATGCTAACCCCAATGAGCAAATGGAAAGACTCCGCACAAATCGTGTGTTTGTTTGAGCTCATTTGGTGTTTGGTTCTTAATATGTAAGCTTAGGCTGCAAAGAGGGGAAATCATGCTGAGAAGAAAAATGTGCTGCTGTTTTGGCATCGGTGAATATAAACAAAAGGATCAAGGGGGGGAAATTTGTCTGTATACACACACTGACTACAGACTGCTGTGCAGATGTGTGTACAGTGCACATGCATGTACACATGTAGATACTTGACATCCTCTCTGAGAGACGACCCACAACAGAAGAGGGGAAAGGAGAGGAAGAAGTGAGTGGAAGAGAAAGGAGAGAGAAAGAAGAGACACAAGGGAGGGAGAGAAGATGGTGCACAGAAAAGAGGAAATAGAGACGAAAAATGAAAACAAAAGAGATGATGAGA